>JALPQI010018011.1:0-25307 GCA_025490895.1 Thaumatotibia leucotreta
AGGTGGGGCGACTGACGTCACACGAAATACGTCGTGAGCACCGTCAAGGATAACCGACAAGTGAGCATTAGTAGCATATAGCTCTTCTGCCGTTCTGGTAGCCTGGTACCTTAAAGTGCAGGGGATACTACAAATGCCGGATATTTTAGAGAAAGCTCTTTTGAAAAGAAGTACCCTTAAAGTGTAGGGAATACTACTCAAATGCTGGACATTTTTAGAGAAAGCCCTTTTGAAAAGAAGTTACATTTCCTTGGAAATCAAAACCTAAATTTTGGTGAGCATTAGAATCTCTTGTAGCGTGGTGCTCTGGTATCTAGGGATATATTCAGGGTGCACCCCATCCCGTTACAGTCAGGAGGGGCGACTGACGACACCCGAAATACGTCGTGAGCGCCGTCAACGATAACCGATAAGTGAGCATTAGTAGCATCTAGCTCTTGTGCAGTTATGGTAGCCTGGTACCTTAAAGTGCAGGGGATACTACAAATGCCGGACATTTTTAGAGAAAGCCCTTTTAAAAAGAAGTTCAGAATACATTTCCTTGGAAATCAAAACCTAAATTGGGTGAGCATTAGAATCTCATGTAGCATGGTACTCTGGTATCTAGGGATATATTTAGGGTGCACCCCATCCCGTTGGAGTCCGGCGGGGCTGCTGACGTCACGCTCACGGAGTACGTCGTGAGCGCCGTCAACGATAACCGACAAGTGAGCATTAGTAGCATATAGCTCTTCTGCCGTTCTGGTAGCCTGGTACCTTAAAGTGCAGGGGATACTACAAATGCCGGACATTTTTAGAGAAAGCCCTTTTGAAAAGAAGTTCAGAATACATTTCCTTGGAAATCAAAACCTAAATTGGGTGAGCATTAGAATCTCATGTAGCATCGTACTCTGGTATCTAGGGATATATTTAGGGTGCACCCCATCCCGTTGGAGTCCTGCGGGGCTGCTGACGTCACGCTTACGGAGTACGTCGTGAGCGCCGTCAACGATAACCGACAAGTGAGCATTAGTAGCATATAGCTCTTGTGCAGTTATGGTAGCCTGGTACCTTGTGCAGGGTACTACTCAAATGCTGGACATTTTTAGAGAAAGCCCTTTTAAAAAGAAGTTCAGAATACATTTCCTTGGAAATCAAAACCTAAATTGGGTGAGCATTAGAATCTCTTGTAGCATGGTGATCTGGTATCTAGGGATATGTTTAGGGTGCACCCCTTCCCGTTAGAGTCAGGTGGGGCGACTGACGTCACACGAAATACGTCGTGAGCGCCGTCAAGGATAACCGACAAGTGAGCATTAGTAGCATATAGCTCTTGTGCAGTTATGGTAGCCTGGTACCTTGTGCAGGGTACTACTCAAATGCTGGACATTTTTAGAGAAAGCCCTTTTGAAAAGAAGTTCAGAATACCCTTGAAAATCAAAATCAAAATTGGGTGAGCATTAGAATCTCATGTAGCATCGTACTCGGGTATCGAGGGATTCAGGGTGCACCCCATCCCGTTACAGTCCTGCGGGGCGGCTGACGTCACGCTCACGGAGTACGTCGTGAGTGCCGTCAACGATAACCGACGAGTGAGCATTAGTAGCATATAGCTCTTCTGCCGTTCTGGTAGCCTGGTACCTTGTGCAGGGTACTACTCAAATGCTGGACATTTTTAGAGAAAGCCCTTTTGAAAAGAAGTTCAGAATACATTTCCTTGTGAAATCAAAACCTAAATTGGGTGAGCATTAGAATCTCATATAGCATGGTGCTCTGGTATCTAGGGATATATGCACCCCATCCCGTTATAGTCAGATGGGGCGACTAACGTCACACGAAATACGTCGTGAGCGCCGTCAACGATAACCGACAAGTGAGCATTAGTAGCATATAGCTCTTCTGCCGTTCTGGTAGCCTAGTACATAAAAGCAGTGCAGGGGATAGAACTTGTGGGAATTATAATTAGGTTTTCATTGAGAAATAAGCCCTTTTGAAAGGGAGATCCTCAGATACATTTCCCTGTAGATCGAAATCAAAGTTGAGTAGCCTACTCTTGTAGAATGGTACCCTGGTACATCGGTACCAGGATACTTGTGACAAGGCTGTCATTTGGGAGCACATTCTCCAAAGTTCACGGTTTGTCCATGTAAGTTTGATAAGCATTAGTATCTTTGTATTATGGTACCTATTGGGCATGCTTTTGAAGTGTATTTGATTGAAAACATACGTAAGCACAGAATTGGATCGCCATGTGAAGGTAGCAAACAGAATCAGCAATACTGTTTTACAGTAAGATATAATATGGTATTGATATTCGAATATTTCGTTGTAAATATATCACACCATCGAACAGCATAATAAATTATACTTTCCCTTATTTTCGTCATATGTTAGGCTAGATTAGGTTTTTTTTAATTTAAAGTAAGTATCCTAAAGTCAGATATTCGCTTAAAAAAAGTACAGATACTTTGGTCTTATACATAATCTTACAGTTGTATGTACCCATATAAGCTTGCTCAACTGTATGTTACATTAAGCACAAATACAATTATTATTATAATTTACGTCGTAAGTCATTGTCATAGGCATACCTATTACTCATAAAGAAGCTATTTCAGACTGAATAACTAACTCAAATGACTGAATTACTGCTTCAATAGTCATTGTGCATTTCTATATAAATTCTTATAGTAGGCAATGTTTGAATCAATGACATAAAAGGTCCCTTTTTCACTGCCGAATCTGTAATAAATTTCCTCGCTGGCAGTCTAAATGGATAAATCAATTATACAGTAATAATGTCTTTAGGTCTATCACGAATTTAGACAGTCGTAAATTTCGACCATCTATCTCCTTTACTC
Source organism: Thaumatotibia leucotreta (assembly GCA_025490895.1). Classification (NCBI taxonomy): domain Eukaryota; kingdom Metazoa; phylum Arthropoda; class Insecta; order Lepidoptera; family Tortricidae; genus Thaumatotibia; species Thaumatotibia leucotreta. The sequence continues at coordinate 2,841 of JALPQI010018011.1, forward strand.
CAAGGAATACAACCCATCATTAAACAGAGACAGATGTTCGAAAATTACTAGTTTCGAAGTTCATCCATAGGTCATTATTGACAACACATACATTTTTTGGGCTAAAAATATCTAGTCTAAGACGGGGGCATATTCCATACTTCCATAGATAAGTGTTTTGCAAAGAGGCATTATTTTCCCACCTTATAAAATACAATGAAATTTATTTCACATAATGATTTAAACTACAATCTGAGATGCAGTTAACATAATATTTCCTATTTAGAATTTAAAATATCTATATTGTATTTTATGGCGTCGCATTTTTGTGAACTTTTATGCTTTTACGTTGTTTGCTTTGAAATCATCGATTTGTTTGAGCTTCTGTCGTTTTTAATCAAAAAGTACCACATTGCCGCATTCCCTGACATACAAAATGTTTGCTGCAGAATACCCTGTCAAGACATACTTATTGCTAGGTCAAATGTAGCGCATAATCTTATTCCTTCGGCTTTTCGTCCGAATTCATATTGCTGTCGCAATTAATTTATATCCATTGCACATAAGTTGTTATACCTCGTAAGGACCACTATGCTATTCTTTAAATCTTATTTTGAACCTTGCTTTGTACAGTCAAAAACAAAATAAGGTGTACACAAAAATGTTCAAAAATATTTATGTCTCAGTGCACTCTAATTCTGTGTAATAAGAACGTCGTTAACATATTTATGAGGGGATTCTATCGATACTTATTTTTGCACTTGATTGTAAAATCAATCAAACAAATAATAAGTTATTTTTATATTTTAAAGACAAACGGGTCTTAATCGCGTAAACTTACGTTGAATTATATCCTGACGTTTCGGGCATGACGTTACACCCGTGGTCGCAAACATTAAATAGTACATTGTGCATCAAGGGAGGTAAGTACGGAATTACTAACGAGAGTATTAGAAGCCCGACGCCGTCAGGCGGAGGGCTTTTATGACTCGAGTTAGTATTCCATTTACCGACCGTGATGCATACAATGTTTTTCATCACACTTGCCGACAAAAAAATAAGTTTTAAGACATAATATTATTAAATGACGAACTGACTTTTCTATTACTCCCTAGGGAATTTCACTTTTCTATTACTCCCGCTACGCACGCAAGCAATGGCGCGCTTAGACAGCAAGTGTGATGAAAATAGGAGTGATAATCGTGAAAGTTTAAATCAAGTTATTTTCAGTTACCTACTTTATGAAAGGTTTAAATTTCATCGAAGTACATTGGGCCTCACAAGGTTAAGACAGACATATAAATTCTGACATTTCTGAGAACACGAAGGATATTATCTGGCACAAAGAGGTGCCTTTTGACTAAAAATGACACAAATACATTATAAAATGCACTGTACGCTTATATAATTTCAAATAATTTCAATGTTACAAAGAAATATAACACATCTATGACCCGTATTGCACGACCGTTTTTTTGTTTTTGTGCAATTCATGTTTAAGCTGTATTTATTCTTGTGTTGTATACATCATATATTACAGCGTATTCATTCTTACTTGTCTTAAACAACTTTCGATCCTCCAAAACTGCCATGTTTGCCTATACAGCACTAGATATCAGTGTATTTTAATCAAAAGTTTACCCGAGCATTTCTCATAAAGTTTGTACATATGGATCACGGCTTCGATATATATAAAAAACCGGCCAAGAGCATGTTAGGCCATGCTCAGTGTAGGGTTCCGTAGTTAGTCCAAAATGGCTAGGCCGATTACGTTCGAAATAGTTTTATTTTAAAGTACCTACTCCATAAGCTCACTATTCGTGATTTTTTTTCATATTTTTTGGACCTATGGATCAAAAGTTAGAGCGAGTGGACACATTTTTTTCTTCTGGAGAGATTATCTCCGAAAATATTGACGTTAGAAAAAAAATCTTAAGACCTTTATTATGTTTAAAAGGAACACAGGATTACAGCAAATAAAAAAAATCTAACTCCCTTCACCAGTTGGGGAGGTGGCCAAAAAAAATTTTTTTCTACTTTTTATTCTACCACTTTGTCGGCATGATTAATATTTATACCTGTACCCAATTACAGATTTCTAATACTATAAACGGCCACTGAGCTAGGCTGCGAACAGGCGGACATGGCGAAACTATAAGGGTTCCTTGTTTACTACAGAACCCTAATAATGGTAGGAGTCAATGATGCTGAGCAAACCAAAAATGTATTGGAGACAAGTAACAAAAAGGGAAACGACGTTTTGGGAAATGTGATGGATCTTGCTGAGCATCATTTACTCGACCATCCTACCGATTTTTATCAAAATCAAAAGACGTGATCCAAATGTATAAACTTTTTGAAAAATGCTCTATGTGATTGCTTTGGTTTGAATCGAGGAAATATTTAGCAGTTAAAGTCAGAAAAAGTACACTTTTAGGTTAGAAAGTTGTTTACTAAGCCGCGTTGTCACTTAGTGTTCTGAGAGAGCATTCGCTTGTTCGTGGGCTGACGAACGAACATTTTGCTATGTGAATTTTCGTATTCATCTGCCCAAGAACGAACGAATGCTCGCTGAGAACACTAAATGAACTCACAGCAATATATGAACGCGGCTCTAGATGGCAGCTAAGGGTGAATACTCCATATTATTATGTGTGAGCATGATATTTATCCGTACTAAAAATGTACATTTTCATATAAATTTAATTGTTTTAGTTATTTATTCTAAATCTCAACACGATTTTAAAAACGCAAAGGTAAAAATGTACAATGTATTTACTAAATATATTGTACAAATCATAAATCTTGTGAAAATATTTCATTTAAGATCTGAGACTGTATGTTTTTTTTTTAAAGTAACATGTTTAATTTAAGTTTGTAGAATTAATTAAAAATTAAAGATACTAATTTATATAGGAAGGTATACCAACAAATTTGAAATATTTTATTTCAACTTTGATTTTTAAATATGCATTTTATTTATTGAGATTTTTGTAAATTCGTATTTATATTTTCGTGTTGTAAATTGAAATCAGTAATGTTTAGGAATTAACTAGTTCATAGTTAAGTTGATATCACAAAATACTACAATTGAAAATGTAGATACCTAATTTGGAATGTTAGGTTAGTCAAAACACATACGAAGTTATGTATTTTGTAAGTTTTAACCCAGTGAGTTTTTAGTAAATCTTTTTATTTCTGCGTTAAAGTGAAAAGAAATCATTTATTTAGTACAAATGGTGCCTTATTAGGCGCTAGTGCGAGAAGTGGCTCATTTTACGTCAGGTCCAAAACTTCGGAGGGCCATCTGTACTAAAAATCGTCGTACGAGACACGTGCAAAAAGGAAATGTTTCTTAACCCTTTTCGTCTTGGTGGTCAACTGTAATTACCACCTTGTATAATTAAAAACAAATCTTAATATTAATAAATTTGTGTTCATATTTGAACGGCTGGTGACAGATACCCGTGACACAAAGAGTTAATGTACTATTTTCTTCTGATTCAATAACAGTTTATAAAGGGGGAGAAAAATTATGTTTTAGTTGCATTGTCAACTACATACAGTAAATAATTTATGAATAGAAAATTTTGCTATTATCTAAATGTTGGCATTTATCTTAGCATTCGGAGAAACAGATTCAAAGACGTAGTTTCGTATGTAAATAATGGATTGATAAATCGATTGCCTTCAATTTGGCAGAGTAATGTGACCATTCTCCACCAATTGAAACTATATATAGACTAACCAAACATGCCATTGATATGAGCCAACACTTGGTCATTTAATATCTGTGGCGACATATTATAATGTTTAACCTTTTAAACGCCAAGAACCTCTAAAGTAGTTGTGTGTTACCGCGCCAGCAACCACTAAAGTGGTCATCGAGTATGCTGTCGATTTTTGTAACTGTCTTACTGACAGGTTACATTTATTTTCGTTGTTTTAGTGATACTGGCATGTATGTTACATTTTGATGCGAAAGGGACGGGTAAATCCACAAGACTGTAACGAGAGTTACCAATTCTTTTGGATGATCTCATATTAATTAAGTACATTTAAGGGTCCACATATCTACCTACAGGGCTAGGGAAGACGTACGGAAACTCAACTTTGATTAATTAATTTTAAAACATACGAATGAATTGGTAACTCTCGTTACAGTCTTGTGGATTTACCCGAAGGCGTTTATAAGGTTAAAGATTGAAGGAAGGTAAATCTCAATTTAGTGCAATGCTTTGTGTATTTTATATTTTATTGCATCAGTTGTGTTGTCGACTAAGTATGTATTGTTTTCTTGCCAGATGTTTTCGTTTTAATAGTAACGAAGCCTCAATAATTCTTTAAAAGAATAAGCTTTTATCTTTTTTTTTAATGTCTCAGTATGAACTTGTCTTACATGTAGATTACTAATTATTATAGACTAACTATTATTGTTTATTATCTTTTAAGTTGTACAAATCGAACTCATGTTCTTCCAAGCTTTAATCGTAATTTTTCTTGGTTGTAAATTTTATAATTAAACTTTTTATGTGGAATGGCTTTTTGTTTTTATTTGCTGTTTTTTTTTTCGTTATGTGTATGTGTTTGGCGACGTTTTGAGCGTACTATGTTTACGGTAAGTGTTGTTTTTTTATTTGCTTATGTGATAAATGCTTGCTAATATTGAAATTATTGTAAGAATATTATGTGGATCGAGAAATAAAGGTGCATTCAGACCAAAAGAGCATTCGCTATTCTATCCCCCCACTCTACGAAATTCGATCGTTACACAAAACGTGATTGGTTGATTTCGTAGAGCGGGGGATAGAACAGCGAATGCTCTTTTGGTCTGAATGCACCTTAAGGTTTGCTCCCTCTAGCTCATAACTGCATCCCGTATACTCTTCGGGCGATTATCTCTCTGGGTTAACCTTTTCGACACCACGTCAAATACAAAATCATACGCATTAGCAAAGTGTCAAAACTGAATTTTAACTTTATGCACTTGTGTGTATGTCTATATTGTTGAATGTGTCCGCTCCGTCTGGCTTTAAAGGCATTTGAGAAAACTAGGATTTAAAGTTAATGTCATGATATTTTTGAGGGTTCGTAGTCGATGTTCAGCTAGAATGAGTTGTGTATTGCTCTTGTCCGTAAATAAACCATTAATTCGAATTAAGTATATTTCCTGGCTGTATCGCGATGCTGATACGTTAGCAATGTAGTTACCTAGCAGCACTTCGGTCGCCATAAAAACGTTTTAAAAGTACACCTACTTTCTATAGGTAGATCTGCAATTTTCTTACGTCACAGTTCATAGTTCATTTTTACTAAATTTAACCCATTAACCGTCAAGAACGACTAAAACAGTTGTACCTTCCACGCCATAAAATGGTCATGCAGACGCTGTTGTGGCAGTTGTCCTGTTTGCAGACATGTTGAGATACATGTGCTCTAAATTTTATTAACACATCTCAAACGGTTTCCTATAGATAACGTCCAAAAATCGTTAGTTTTATCACCGACTAATAGACCAATACTCAACCCGGTTTCAGGTAACCTAGAAAGTTCAAAGACATACAGGATAACAGGAGGTACACTTATTGCTATTGTAAATTTATGTTCAACGTATGTAACTCAAGGGTTCCTGTAGGCTTAGCACAGGATCAGTGCGACAATATGTCGCCGCGAGATAGACTATCTATCCCTCTTTTATTCATATAGTTGATAAAAGAAGGAAAATCTATCTCGCGGCGACATACTGACATACCAATCATGTGCTAGGCATACTGGCTATCATCATTTTTATCACTGACTGACCGATAGACCAAAACTAACCAGGCGAAGTTGAATGGCATGCATTATACCTAATTGCTGTTATAAATTGACGTTCAACGTATGTATACTTATTATTGACGTCTGTTCCAGTTGGGCGTAACGCACGGGAGCGACGTGAGGATGCGTCGAGCCGAGCTGGAAGCCCTACTGGTCGCCAGCGGAGCACCCCACGATCGTGCGGTAGATAATCAATACAGCTTTGTGTAAGTTTGGGCGCTAATGTATAGTCTGGCAAATTATAAGTTAATAGAAAAAGGCGGCTTAGATGTGGATGGGTCGATCGCATTTTTTTGTTGATCTGTCACTTCATCCAGTAGGCTTAGCATATGTTTGATGCGACAATATGCCGCCGCGAGACTATCTGTCCTTCTTTTATTAATATACTAAGTAAAAGACGGGAAATCTATCTCGCAGCGACATACTATCGCCCCGGTGTACTGCCATTTGGCAAATTATGTTTCCCAAATATGACTTCCCAAATAACTTATCGCAATAGTCTCATTTCCCAAACAAATCTTTAGCAAAGTTACTTTTCTCATTTTATTCATTTGGCAAATTTTTATTTTGCAAAGTTTCATTTCGTCAAGATTTTATTAAGCAAATGCTTATTAAGCAAATGTTTTATTTTGTCATAAGTTAAAATCCAAAAAAAAAAATTCCCAAATTTGATACTTCGCAAGTTCTTCTTATAGCAAAAGCCTGGCAAATGATAATATTATTTTTAAGTTCGTAGGTCTATACAGGAATTTCGTACTTTTTTGCACAACCCTTGGCTTGAACTTGCCTGGAACAAAAAACGTATTTCATGAATAATTGGTATCATAATGAATGAAGTGAGAAAATAAAATCCACCATAATGATCACTATTCATATTTTTTATTGGTAGGTACTAAGAAGGCACAGATAGCCACGGATAAAAAAACTATATTTTTATTTTAATTTTCATAAAAAAACTATCCCAGAGCCACCGTTAGGTACGACGACGAGCGAAGCGAGGAGGAGTGTTAGGTGAAACTGCGACCATACAGCGCACGAGCCGAGCGAGCGAAGCGAGCGTGCCGCGGCAGCGGCCGGCGAGTGCCAGAACCGACTGTTTTGTTATTCCCTCGGCATTGCGTTCCCTCATCAGTTTCATCTAAATTACTGTTTAGAACCCGACTTTAAATTGTTTATCAACATAATATAAAACCCCGTGTGAGCTTTTATTAAAAAAAAACATAAAATTCGCCTCAAACTGTACCCGAAAAATTGGTTGCGATGTAATATTGTATATGCGGTATAAATCGTATGCCATACAATATTTTGGGATTAGTATGTTACGCCAAACGATGCATTTGCCAAAAAATATTTTGGGAAAATAAAAACGACCAAGTAATTCTTTGCTAAACAATCGCTTGCCAACGAAAAGGCTTGCTAACTGTAAAATTGCGATAGGTAGTTTTGACAATTGAATTTTTGCCAAATGAAAATTTGGGAAAAATAGTTTGCGATGTGATACTTTGGGAAAAATTATTTGCCAAACATTAGTAAACCTATCGCCCCAATCATGTGCTAAACGTGCAGGGGACATACTTTGCGTAGTTTGCTATAGAAGGCATTGTCCATTACGCTTTATACGTGGGTGACCCGTAATGGAAAAGCCACGTAGTAACCAACAAAAAATCTTAAGTTTTTTTTTGATATGAAATAAAACTATGAAAACGGATAAACTCGCGTATATTAACTAATTTTAACTTCCTTTTGAGTCATCCGCAGACCACGAACCCTGTAAAGTGTTCGAAACGTCGGAATGAAGTTAAAATTAGTTAATATACGCGAGTTTATCCGTTTTCATAGTTTTATTTCATGAGTAATCCTCGCGGTAACCGAAGAAAATATTTTTTTTGATAATTTTAATGGTGATCGACCCAGGGGAACGTAATGCAACGAGTGACAAAAGGTGATTTCGAATCAATCACCTTTTGTCACACCTTTTTCCACACCTTTTTCTATAAAACGTATCTAAATAGTTCAAGTTTTGACGCCCTTTAGCTTGGAATTTTTGTATTTTTTTTAAAGTTTTCTATTAAATCCGTGAATCGTGATGAGTTTAATTACGGAACCCTACACTAAGAGCCTGTTCACACTACGGCGATTCCTATACAAACTCGCATCGCCGCGATATCGCCGCGTGCGAGTTTGTATAGGAATCGCCGCGATATCGCCGAAAAGAATCGCTAGTGTGAACAGGCTGTAAACATGGCCGGAGGCCGGACAAGCTCTTAACTGATTTGATTTGCCAGACTAACATAGTTTTAATCCTTCCGAAGTTACCAAACTACACTTTTAAGGTTAATGAAAGGGGGGGTTGATTCTGCGAACATCATAGACAAACGTTAAAATATCGCTTTTTTATTTAACCTTTTTGCCGCCACGTCAAATACAAAAGCTGTCACTCAGACGCCACGTCAAAAAAATGTCAAATCTGAATTTGAGCTTTACGCACGTGCGTGTAGGTTTATATTGCTCTGCGGACCAGGACTTATATATCGGTCCTTGGCGGTGAACCTGCGCTGCCAATATATCGGTCGTTGGCGTCCAAAAGGTTAATTTTTATAGTGACTTTGATATACAAACGGTCTATGTTACTAATATAGGTCCCTATTTTGTAAAGGTTAGGTTTTTAAGTAAGTTGTAGTTTCTTAACATGCAGGCTTCTTTTGCCATATTCTTTATAAAAGATAATGGAATTTAGGTGTTGACATTATGAATAGTTTGCAAAAATTGGCTCCCCTTTCATATTAACCATTGTGTGAGTAGTGAAGTGACATAAAATGACAACTTTGTCCGCTTGAAATACGAATATTTACTAAAACGCAAAATTGCATATTAAATAGCAAAAGCGTTTATTAGTCGATAAAAATAAATGGTGCACAATTATAGAACAATTATTTAATCGTCGGACAAGCAAAACTCACTAAGTATTCTAAGTAACAAATACCTACTTGAAATAAAGCTCGTATCTCAGTTCCAATTAAGTACAGACATACGACGTTGCTAAGGGTAGTGACAGTTTTAATAGTGAGTTTTGGTTATTAACCGACGAAATGCTTTTTCTCGAAATAGGTTTCTTTTTGTTTTGATGCTCAGTTTGTTACTGATTAAGACCTGGATTATTGCACCTGTGAGTTCTTACGTAAGTTGTAGGGATAGGGATGTATCTATACTAAGGAATAAGAGGTGAGTATCGCTATCTCATTCTTTAGTATAGTATAGCTCCATCCCTACAACTGACGTATTAAGAACTTACAGATGTAATCCCAGCCTAAACTATACAGACAAAAATATAACAATTTTAGATGCCTATCTGAACTTACGTACATTTAGAACTGCTTTTTCAATACCCGGGTAACAGTATCTAAAGGGTCCACGGAAAAAACTTGTCCAGTACTTTAAAAAATCAGGGCAAATTCACAGCTTTTATTATGTTAAAAGTCAGGTGGTTTTTCCTTCTGTTATTGAATTGACTAGACATGTTCTTTCCGTGGACTCTTCACCTGTCAAATAAAAGTAAGCACTGTTCTTTTTCTCTCATAACTTCAGAAAAGGATATGATAATTTTAACTAACACACTTTCAACTACGTATTGAAAAATCTGCCCAGAAAGTATTAAGTAGATTATATAATTTCCATACAAACGCCAACACAGTTAACCTTTTTGCCGCCACGTCAAATACAAAAGCTGTCACTGAGACGCCAAGTAAATAAACTGTCAAATCTGAATGTGAACTTTACGCAGGTGCGTGTAGGTTTGTATTACTCTGTGGACCAGGACTTATATATCGGTCTTTGGCGTTGAACCTGCGGTGCCAATATCTCAGTCGTTGGCGTCCAAAAGGTTAACTGACCTACCGTAAACCTTGACGTGTTACATCCCTGTTACACTCGTAAGAATACCTAGGTATAAGTGTGACAGAGCGGCACGTCGATGGTTCGTCGATTGTTTACATAAGTCATTTCAGAAATAGAATGTGTGATACGATACCATATGCACCTAAGGGTTAAACATAATTTAGAATTCTGGTTTATTATTGAATTATTTATGAAATCTAGACATAAAACTAATAAAATTTCGAATTAAAAAACTCCATGTAATTAGTTGCAATACAATATCTAACGATTATGTTCATTCTGTGCAATATTGTGTGTGTGTTATTTATTCGGTGTACTTAATAGTATAATTGTCTTAATTAACTTATATTATTCTATAAGTTTTAGTTAGTAAGGCTTAGCCAAATATATAATAATTTCACTAGTATTGATGTAATTTGCTATGTATGTTGAGATCATTTACACTTGAATATATTATTATGGTTATGTATCAGTGTATAAAAATGAATTAAACATTATATGGGGTATTCTGTATCCATGTTTAATGTTTAAATATGCTTATAAAGATAATGATGATAATGGAAAAGTTACTAAGTGGGATGCTTACGGAGAAGTCTACCTACATTTAGTGACGTATTGTTTATTGATATTAGTTAAATAGTCTACCGCATATATTGCAAAGTATTTATTAAGTACTTATGGAAAATATTTAGCGAATCGGATTACTTACGTATTTGTCGACGTTTCGGCCCATTAAGAAGATCGTCGTCAAGGGTACCCTTGGCCAAAGCCCGACGTGTACCGTGGTGTGTTTGGTTGAGGGTACTCTTGACGAGAACATTATTTTAACCTTTTAAACGCCTTTCCTCTCGCTTCAAAATATCGCGCCAATATATCTACTAATGAACAATGAAAATAAATCGTATCTGTCAGCAAGAGAGACAATTTGAAACATTTACGGGTATCTTGCATATAATGCATCAGCCTATGATAGTCCACATGCCGTGTGGTGACGGCAGTAAGAATACATTTGTCACCACCCCAACTCCTCCTGCGGGTGTCGTAAGAGTCGACTAAGGGATTGAAGTGTCGGTGACTATTTTACAAGATTGATGATGGGCAGCAGCGTCATCATAGTGGACACATTACTGCGATCGCCAATCCGCTTGCCCAGCGTGCCGATTATGGGCATTTACCTCCTAATGCGTCTATACGCATAGTTGATAGGAGAGGCCTACGTCCAGCAGTGGACTAACATAGGCTGATGATGATGTTGATGATGATGATAGTCCACAGCAGGACGTAGGCCTCTCCTATTAACTATGCTATACGCATTAGGAGGTAAATGCCCATAATCGCCACGCTGGGCAAGCGGATTGGCGATCGCAGTAATGTGTCTACTATGATGACGCTGCAACCCACCATCAATCTTTTATCAAATAATGGTCAGTGAAACTTCAATCACTTAGTCGACTCTTACGACACCCGCAGGAGCAGTTGGGATGGTGACAAATGTATTCTTACTGCCGTCACTACACGGCCATTTTTACGAGTATCTTACTCGCTAATAAAGTGGTAATCTTTAGTGGCTTGTCGTAGGCATAACAACACACGACTACTATAGTGGTTCTTGGCGTTCAAAGGGTTAGATTTGGTAAGTTCCTATTCGCTAAATATATTTATTACTTGTCCATTGGACGACAATATAACATAATCATAAAAGAGGACTCAAAGTATACTTACATAATAAAATAAACTGCGAATAGTCTCAATATTATCAAAGATATTGTAATGATCCTAGGCTATAGGGAGAAACGTAGTTTCTACCTTCCGGTATTGCGAAGTCTAGTCATTTTAGGATACCTACAGGGCTTAGTGTATATCACTTCACTGTGACTCGGTCCGGAAGAGACTCGATTATCCTGACTTAACTTTTTCGACGCCACGTCAAATATACAACAGCTGTCACTTAGACGCCTCGTCATCGTCACCAAATGTTAAAACTGAATTGATACTTTACGTAGGTGCGTGTAGATATAATTATATTGCTGTATGAACCGTAAGCGAGACTTACATATCGGTATTTCACTGAACCTCCAGTGCTGATATATCAGTCATTGGCGTTCAAAGGGTTAATTAGAACGGACACTGTTATTCGTTTTTCGGATAATCAATCCGTCAGATAATCGAAATATTAAGCAATGGGTTTGGATGAGATTATTAGAAAAAAGCAATTGTTTTTTTTTTAACGTGAAAACATTTGAAAACAGTACCAGTATTAAAATTAGACGCGGTGGAAACGTTCAGCTAATTGAGGGTTCGTATAATCGAGTTTCTACTGCAATTTGTGTAAATGTAAATACAGGTATTGCTAAAACGGTTAATGAACCGGGGATATCAACCCTTCAACGCCTTTCGCTGTATAAAATATATACGTCAAGTCAATATCTTTATTTCGAGAGGAATACCAAAAATGTTTCATCACACTTGTTCGGTAACGGCGTTTTTACAGCCGACGCATCCATAAGCGCGTAGGTAATTACTACCTAGGGTTGTAATAGGTTTTCACACGACACAACTTACTATTGGGCAGCAAGTTATGCTAGTGTAGCTCATACATAATCATGTTAAGGTTTAACCAATCCCAATTTTTAGCTGATATGGGTTTGCCATTTCCGTGTAATTTCGTGAAAAAAAAATCATATTTAATTTTATCCTCACAAGTGTGATGAAATACTTTAAACGCCACGATAATAGAGGCCAGGATGCTTAGCCAAGTTGCCAATCGCTAACGCTTAGTAGCGTATCGTAGTTTTCCCTCTCTGTCACTCTTATTAGTGCGACACAGACAGTTAGCTGCCTTTTGCTTACGATTGACGATTAAGCAACTTGTCTAAGCACCCTGATCAGATATTTGTGAGCAGTGCGAGCACGTGGCCGCTTCGATATTTCTCATGGAGACTGTAAAAGAATAATGAAGTTTTGTGAATGGCCTTGAAAGGGTTTAATTTAATAGTAAATAGAGTGTGGTGAGGCGAATAAGGGACATGAAATAATGATTAATTTACCAAGAAACAGCGTGTTACCTATATTTCAGTGTTGCCAGCTCCGTTGTCTCATTCGTTCCGATGTCAGGTCCAATAATATCTGGCCACACTTTTGCCTTCCCTAGTAATCCTGGAAACCGGATATTTTCAAGCGTATGGTACAAAAATGGGGATTATTTATGAAGATCCGATATGATTTAGGAAAAGATCCGCCAGAGGCCAAAAAGATCCAAATTTGTACTAAAAGGCCCGCACTGGCAACACTGCTATATTTTCTGAAAATTAGATTTCTTGCTGCATGATTATATTTCAGATTTCTCAATAATTACCTTACCATACCCTACATCATGTGTGTCGTTTAGATATAAATAAATATTAATAGCTGATGCATTTAGAAGAAATAGTAGATTGTGTCACAAGTGATCAAAATGGTATATTTCCGGCGTGGGCGTATATTGAATCCTGAATGGAGCGACGGATTCTACAATTGAATCCCGATTTCATATTTCATTGTAAGTTTTTAGGCTGGCAATAGAACAGTCCTTGAACAGAAAAGTGTCACTTTGATACCTCCCAGCAGGGAATAAAAAGGCTCGTATTCGAATAGGTGGTGTGAAAATATCTTTAGTTATACTCCCAATCTCGGATATCTAGCAATCATTTGATGGAAATGTCACCTTTCGTTCACTTTCAATACAGGTGTTTATGCATTGAGTGTAGCATATACGAGGTTGCGTAATTATATATGAGAATCCATGGTGTTTTCCCATATGGCAAGAAACAAGGAATGTTCAATTTTAAGACTCATTGGGCATGTTTAACCTTTTTGCCGCCACGTCAAATATAAAAGCTGTCACTCAGACGCCACGTCAAAAAAATGACAAATCTGAATTTGAGCTTTACGCACGTGCGTGTAGGTTTATATTGCTCTGTGGACCAGGACTTATATATCGGTCCTTGGCGGCGAACCTGCGCTGCCAATATATCGGTTGTTGGCGTCCAAACGGTTAAGGCTCGATTTAGCCGAACTCCTATTCGTATAATAACGCTTACTCTTGGATAGTAATGTCAAAACTCCTTAGTAATTTGAACAGTTTATGGAAAAGGATCCAGTCCACAAAAATCTGTCTATAAAATATAAATCTTATTTCAAAAGGAAAATAATTATTTATTTCAGTCACAAATTTGGATCCTTTTGGCTAAACTAGAAAATTACCACTCATAATGTTTATTATCAGGTATATTAAAAAAAAACTATTATTTGGATTCACTTTTGTAACTAGATCTACTAAATGCACCATCTATTGAATAAATGTTGTTGACATGAAAATGTAAGTTAACTTATTAACAATACTAATAATGTTAACGAATTTGTTGTTAAAATATCGAAATTAATGTAATTAAGGAACTGTTTGACAATTTGAAATAAATGAAAGTCTGAATTCAAGACTCCGATAAAATAAAATACGATTATTTGCTTCAAAGATAACGCTTAGAGAACATTTATATAAATAGCTGGTGAAAATCGACATCCTAAAGGTAATATACATTCCTTATGTAAGTGCATGTCATTTTTGGTAAATGAAATATAATTATATTTTGCATACTACTGTTTTATTTCAATAGCTGCTATTTACAATAAATCGCGACTTAGGTATTAATTATGCCTTCAATATCCCTATATTGATTTAAACTTTCACGATTACCATTCGTATATTAATGACAGACGGGTCTTAATCGCGTAAACTTAATAGTTCGTAAAATATGTATATTCGTGGAAACTTTCTACCTACATTATAGTAAAAATAAACATTCGATTTATATTTTTCGAACTATACCTACGTTTAATATTATGCCGACGTTTCGGGCATGGCATTATACCCGGGAGTCTGCCTGCGACCTCAGGCGTAACGTCATACCCGAAACGTCAGGATAATATTAAACGTTTAGGCGATTAAGACCTGATTGTCGTTAAAATACAATCACACTTATTCGTAAACGTTCGCCTTTAGTTAAAATTTATTACACTTTATTAGCTGATAGGCAGCAGTGACTGCACTTCAACTTGACCTTCCGACGGGTTATTCCCACTTATTACCACCACGGATGACAGATGAACAGTGGTGACTGGGATTTTTTCCCACCTGTTATCATTTCTTTTTCTCAGTAGTTGGGAAAAATATTCCCAGTAGTTACAACAAACTCTAATAGTGGTACAAAAGGGAAAATTATTCCTAGTAATCCCAGTACTTACCATTACCACCAAGAACTGTAGTGGTAAAAGGAGGGGAAAAAAATCCCCTTTGTTACCAGTGGTGTCAGATGGGTGGTAACAGGTGGAAATAACCCCTTCCGACGTGCAGGGTACGCGACTACGATTGGTTTTTTGCTAACACATTGAGCGCAGGGAACTTCTCTGTGGGAGCTCCATTTTCGCTACAAAGCGGAAAAATCACGGGATCGGCTACGAGCGTAGCGCGTAGCACTCGTTGGCAATGAAAGTGCTAGAATCGTCCCACGATAACTCTGCATAAGCTGTAAATTGGCAACACAGAAAAATAACGCTGTGGCAACATTTTGTTTATGTCATTGAGTTGATAGTTCGTAAAATATAATTCACAGTTTTAACGAATCCTTTTTTAAATTAGATCTCGACTTTACTCACACCACACGCTTTATTGAGCTTATCTAGCTAAAAAGCAATTTGCATAATTTTGCAAAAATAGTTTAGACATCTATTGGGATCAAAACTAGTTGTTCCACTACAAATCAGTATTGCCATAAATAAACTTTTGATTTCTTCAGTTGTCAATTCATTGCAGACTTATCGTGGGTTGACTCTAAAGTTGTCTCATCAGTCGTCAAGTAAAGGCACTATGTAAAACTCAGAGAACATCGGCCGCTGGTCTTCCTTCTCCAACTTCAATTGCAGCAATAGGAGACCGTTGGAGCTGCATCTCACCACTACCTGGAACATCATCATAAGCCTATATCAGTCGTACTGGACGTAGGCCTCTCCTGTTAACTATGCGTATAGACGCAAGTCAAATCAACATCTTTTTTGGAACTGTCAAAACGATCGCCACTATGAAATTTTACATGAAATACACAAACGTGAGGTATACTCTTGGCTCGACTCAGTCGCTTTTTGTCAAGTTCTTAAATTCATGTTCAATGTAAGTCTATTATTTTTTAGTCTCATTTGCTATTCGATCTATCGTCTTTGATTTTATTCTATACATTTTTGTCGAGAAAAAAAAAACAAAGAATTATACTAAAAAAGAGATTGACTGTCACCAAAAATGCTCAAAGAAGATGGTGACGAATAACGAATGAGCCAAAATAAGAAAATGTCAAAAGCACAAAGTTTACCAAATATGAATATAGGCTTCACACGAAAATGGAAAATCAAGAACGGGTAACGAAAGCAGAAAAGGACGAATTTAAGAACTTGACAAAAAACGACTGTGTCGAGCCAAGAGTATACCAAACGTGACGTCACATTTGTATAGTCGTTGCTCTATTATATTACGTATGCGACAGTTAAGTTTTTTGGCACAACCCTGAGCGTACGGCGCGTGCCCTCCTAGCGGGTTCGCATTGAATTTCACAACCTTGCCCGCCTGACGGGTTCTGTCAGTTTCTGTTATGAAATTATTCAATTTTTACAGATACGCAACTCAAGAAGGCAGATTAAGGGTCCACGGAAAAAACATGTCGTGCTTAAAAAAATCAGGGCAAATTCACACCTTAATCTGTTAAAAGTAAGGTGGTTTTTCCTTCTGTAATTTGAACATGTTCTTTCCGTGGACCCTTCAGATAGAATTGGCATCTTAAAAAAATAGCTTCCATAAGTTTACCATGCTCATGTTAATACAGAGGTATAATATGGAGTTAAACTCTGGGTCTGGTCAGTTTCTGTTATGAAATTGTTCAATTTTTACTGATTACGCAACTCAAGAAGGCAGATTAAGGGTCCACGGAAAAAAAATGCCCAGTGCTTAAAAAAATCAAGGTATATTCACACCTTATTCTGTTAAAAGTAAGGTGGTTTTTCCTTCTGTAATTTGAATTGACTAGACATGTGCTTTCCGTGGACCCTTCAGATAGAATTGGCATCTTAGTAAAAATAGCTTCCATAAGTTTACCATACTCATGTTAATACAGAGGTATAATACGGAGTTATACTCTGGGGTAGCTCCCTTAGTAAAAATAGCTCCCATAGGTTTACCAGGCTCATGTTAATACAGAGGTATAATACGGAGTTAAACTCTGGGGTAGCTCACCTTAGTGGAAATAGCGAGGGCTTTCATGATGAGTCGTATGTGATGCAGCTGGTATTTGAGCGTCACTGCCTCTTCGCAACTGAAGCTTTGCACCATCTCGGAAGATTTCGGCATATCGATACAGGATCTGTCCTAAAAATGTTAAATTAACCGATTCGTTGCGTGTTCTATTTTCAAAACTTTTTTCTATGGCGGCGAACAATTTTTTCATGATACGCCAAGCGTACCTTTCGCCATAGAATATGATGACACGCCTATCGTGTCATACGCCATTCGTTAAAAACATTCATGACACGCCTGGCGTGTTATCCGCACTGAAACGGATAAAAGGGGCAAAATTATTTTCGTTTTCTTATTTGGTGTCCCTAAAAAACGTGACGAAGTGGTGCTTTTTTATGAGATGATGTTTTGTTTTCAATTTCTGATGTATGGATTAAAATCTAACGTGTAAAAGAAATACAAGTACACCGCTTTTTTAATATACTGAAACAGCAACTAAAATCGTGACAGAGTGGTATGAAACAAGACAACGAAAATAATTTGGGCCCATCTGCATCGCCAACCCGCTTGATCCGCAGGGCGATTATGGGCATTTACCTCCTAAGCGTCCATACGCAAAGTTAACAGGAGAGGTCTACATCCAGCAGTGGACTGAGATAGGCTGATGTAGGAATATACTCCTCATGAAGAACATCCCTACTGAAGTCCCTTAATTTAGAAAGCCCCGGTATAGTAATACATTCTTGATTACTAGTGCTCGGATTATGCGAGCAAAATTTTATTAAAACTTCTGAAGCTGATATTTAGCAAGAAAAACATCTATATTTATGACCAGGGTTCGGATATCTCGTAGCACGGTAAGACGTTAGAGAACCACGGAGTCGATTTTAACATAAAAGTCAACTCATACTTGTACTCACATACTCATCCAAAAGTTGATTATAAACGAAATAAATATAATTTGGAATTGAATTCAACTATATTTTAAATGAAAATAAGACTGCCACATTATGTTGTAAATTACGTAACAAAACACGCAAACAAAAAATATTATTAACTAACTGGATGCGGGTGGCGCACGACCGGTCATTGTGGCAATCTTTGGGGGAGGCCTATGTTCAGCAGTGGACGTCTTTCGGCTGATGTGATGATGATGATGAAGCTTCTAGCTTGTAATATCCATAGAACACGTTGATAAAGGTGTAAGTTCCTGAAATTAAAAGCGTGGAAAAGGATGAGTATAAGTTGACCTTTATGTTAAAATCGACTTCGTGGTTCTCTAACGTCTTACCTTGCTACGATATATCCGAACTCCGAACCCTGTTTAAATGACAAATGAGTGTCCACTTCTAAATCTAGAACATCCAATATTTGGGCGTAAAGACATGTTTTTTATAGGGTGTTATAATCTCAATTAATGCCAGCTCCACAAGTATTGTAAAAGTTTTGCTCCCATTGTCCGACCATTATTGATTACTATTTTACCTGCATGCCATAAGTAACAATGCTGACATTAGGATGCTCAGGCGAAAGCTTGAGTTCCATTATATCACAAGAGCGCTCCAGATCAGCGAGCAAGCCCAGGAAGGCGGGTGCCTTCAGCACTAGCTTGGCTACTTCGGAGGAGTCTTCATCTCGGAGCTCGAGGACTGAGTCTGCGGTTTGTGTGGATATCTCGCAGTCTGTCATCACGTTGGTTAGGGATTGAGGCTGCAAACTGAAATGGTTATATTTATAAACTATGTTTTTCTGGCAGTGAATAAACACCAAATAAAAAAAATTAAAACTAAAGTCCGTCTACCAACTGATTTCCGACCCTAATTGAACAGTAAGACGCATATGACGGATTTTCCTTCGAAATAAAAAATGCCGGACTTAGCCGCACGACCTTAACCGATTTTTTTAAGATTCTATCATCAGACCCTGACTTTGTGCCAATGGGACCACCTCAAGATGCAATCCATCCATTAAATAAAAAAAAATATTTAGAAAATTCATCATGGAAATATTGAGTAACAGACATACAAAACAAACAGTTGATTTGAGAACCTCCTTCTTTTTTGAAGCCAGAATTTAGAATTTTCTGTGTTGAACCAACTCTATTGATTATCTAGTAGACTAACATCAATATAAAATAGGTATGTTAAAGCACTAAATATGCAACTCTTAGCAGTAGCTTTGTTTGAGGCGTTTTTGGGGTCGAAACGCTGGGACCTTGGGTACCCAATGCGCGTCGGCTATACAGAGATATAGCCTCACGCCTAATAGATGCCACTGGTGACCAGAAGACTGGTCAATATTTCGCTCAGCGAATAAGCATTGTCATACGACGTGGCAATGCCTTCTGACACACGGCACACTGCTCATTGGCAGCGATTTGGGAGATTTTTTAAGTATTTGTAATTTCCTTTTATTTAATTTATATATTTTTTATGGATAGTTTTTATTCTACCAACTTTAAGTACCTATGTATTCTATGCTGTATACTTGTTTATTTACCCTACTGAATAAAATTGGCTTGTATCCTAGAAATTTATTTACATACACAAGAAGCAGTGGATATCCTTCACCTCTGTAATACATCTTCAAACTTGATTCTTCGCCTGAACCAAAAATATTTAGGCACTCTGCTAATACTGCTATACTTATCTAAAACAAAAACCATACATACATAAGTAAAATATGTTTGCATGAGAGCAGTTTTTTTGTGTGAAAAATAATATAATCTTGGTTCTTCAATTCAATAGTAAATATTGTTAATGTTTACTATTGAGCAGCAGTTTTCTCGCACTTTTAGCTTGGACCCCATAGTAAGTTATTTAATAGGACCTCTTTGGACACTTCTTAACCTCTTGTATATATTATGTTACTGTTAACCTGTTGTTTAGTAGCAGTTCGCCTACTGCATACTCGATCAGAAATTTCGGGAACTTGTCTCTGTCACACCAATGAAGGTGCCATTAGTGACAGAGATAAATGCCCAAAATTTGCAAACTTCGGAGTTTGCAGTAGGGTTGCAGATCTACTCCATTGCAAATAGACTTCATGAAATAGCCGTCAGTCAAATTTTGATTGAACTGCTTGATCCTAAAGGTTAAAATATCCTTAACTAATTTATTAATTATGTTATACTTTAAGCTGCCATAATAATGTAAAAGCATAAGAAATATGCATGACTAAGACAATAATGGGGCATACATCATAATTTTCATAACATTCATCAGTCATTCTCAAAATGTAAAGCCATTCGAATTACCATATCAGTTTTATTATGACACTGAAAAGAGTGATACATTAATGGAAATATTCGATCAAAAATTCCATTGTAAAAAAAACGGCAACAGTAATTAGAAAAAAAAGATATAAAAAGATCTAGACATTTAAGAATGACCATCATAAGTCTGCAGATTGTTATTAACCTATTAAGAAAAAGTGGGTTAATATTACTTACTTTAAACATAACATCAACATCACTTCTCACATGGTATTCTGTGAAGGTCTCAGCCGGGACATATGCGGAGGCCTGCACACACTTGCCCTCCTCTACAGTCAGTTTTAATCCTTCAGCTAAGGCACAGAATACAGCAGACTGTCAACATAAAAAAAACATACAGTTGAATTGAGAACCTTCTCCTTTTTTTGAAGTTGGTTGAAAATACACATTTTTTTTTAATTCATAATAGGAAGACGTTTGACCATGATCATACCTGCTGGTAAGTGATGATGCAGTCTTCGGTCATAAATTTTCGGTCCAAATCTTAATGGTTTTGACAAATATATTCAATAATATATGAAGGAATTTTGATCAGTTGTAAATTAATTATTTCATTACTTTGTTTTGGGATATAGTTGTGTATATGCGAGTGTTTTAGTAAAACATTCCACTTTTTCTAAATAGGAACAGGCTATTTATTATCTTTGGCTTGCATCTTTATATGAATTAAAGGTCTAAGTGCATAGCGCATATGGTAGTCAACAAAATGGGATGTTTTCACTAAAACACTTGTATAAAGTACAGCTAGGAAGTTTAACAGTAATAAAACATATGAGGCACTGAAAATACTGACATTACACCAGGTCAATGGTAGCAAAAAAGTTAATACCAATCAAGAATACTATTAGTGTAGAATTAAACACAACTAACCTCTTGAAATTGAATAGCTTTCAGTAAACTACAAAGTGTCTTGCCGGAGTCCATGGATGCAGTAAAATAGTACTGACTCATATCATCATCCATCTTGCCCGTCTTCAAACTCGAAAGATGACTTCAACAACATCAAATACTGATCGGCAGTTACCTCGTGTGGAATTGTCTTACCCAGCATAGAAGCGATTCTAGCTGCTAAAACATGTTTGCATGTCACTTGTGATTTCTTCTCTATAACTTGGTGTTTGAAAGCTCGGCACGGACAGAAGTTTATGCGCGGGAATACCCTGTACACGCGATCGTTGTCACCGTTTATTTCAATTAAAATTCGAAGCTTATCAGCCGAGGTATATGCAAAGAGTGATGGGTATTTTTCTAATATGTCAAACGCTCTTTGTAAAACAACGCCGTATACTGAGTGCAGAATAAGTAAGACGTTGTCTGAAACTTAAAAATCAAACAGAAAACAATTGTTGAATTCACAATAAACGAAAATAAAGTTTGATTACAAAATAACTTAACCTAGAAACAACTTACATTGTTTGTTTTCTAATTGACTAATACGACTTTCGATTTCTCTCAATGTATGTTCTGCCACAGTAGGAATGTTCGATTTTATACTGTGCATTATATTCAGTGTTCATTCTCTGCTCATAAAACTGCTAAGAAATAATTAATTTCATTTTGTATTTACTCATGCTCAACTTGTTGAACTTGTTCAAATCGTAACATACCTAAAAACAAATAAACGTCAATCAAATTCAAAATCTTGGCGCAAATTCCACAGATAGCGTTAAAATGTAAGGGGGGTGAGAGGCCTACGGACAACGTTTAATAAAATTCCAAACTGCTTCATTTTGTCTTAAAGTAAAAAAAAAATGGGTACCTTTATATTAATTACCTTAAATTTATATGCATCCTACATAGTAGCCAGGTCTGGGTAATGAATGTTCAAACTATTCCTTGAAAGTCCTGGAATGCACAAAGTTATTGGTTCTCGAACGCACCTAGATTGACAGACTTAGAGTGCATTTTCATTTCATTTTGACATTCAATTCAATTTCACAAAAGGGGCGAGGGAATGATATCCATGTCGGATTCATGAATATTACACGAAACATTGTTTATTTATTATGAACGACGAAGTATTCAAGAAGTTATACATTGTTATAAGAAATACTTAAATACCCGGCATAAAACTTCTGTATGGGTGAGTTAAACATGTATTGTTTTGTTTGCTAATAATATGAAATGGGTGGCGGCGGTGGTGGTGGTATAATACTGGGTGCGGTTACAGGCCTGGTTCGAAGAAAGATGC
>JALPQI010018012.1:0-19890 GCA_025490895.1 Thaumatotibia leucotreta
CAGTACTAACTGTTTAGTGGCAGGTTAACGGGTAAGACGGTGGTAGCTATCCGGGCGGACCCTGCACGAGGTCCTACCACCAGCAAAACCAAACCAGCAAACCGCGCAGGGCCTAAATACACGTGATTTTAAACGTTTGATTATAATGTTTAATTTTTTTGTGGTGACAGTAAGAATACATTTGTCACCACCCCAACTCCTCCTGCGGGTGTCGTAAGAGTCGACTAAGGGATTGAAGTGTCACTGACCATTCTACAAGATTGATGATGTGCAGCAGCGTCATCATAGTGGACACATTACTGTGATCTCCAATCCGCTTGCCCAGTGTGGCGATTATGGGCATTTACCTCCTAATACGCATAGTTAATACGAGAGGCCTACGTCCAGCAGTGGACTAACATAGGCTGATGATGATGATGATGATTTTCAGATATTCATGAGCACCGTGGCAATTCGTGAGCATTGAAATAGTACATTTTGCACGTGTAAGGGACGATGTTTTTCATAACAAGTGCGTCAAAAAGAGAAATTACCACGCGCGAAGCGTGCGCAAAGTTCGTTTTTGCGCACTAGTTAGGAAAATGTAGTTAATTCCATTCTTCAACCATTGACGCATTTACAAAACCGGTGGCAATGACGTCTTCGCAACGTTTCAGACGTTTCATAAGATACAACTCTGCTCCTTTTGTACAACGCCATAAATATCTATACAACATTGTACCTTAGTCTTTTGCAATAAAGTGCAGTGTAAGCATATCTGTGACGTTGCTTGCTAACTTTAGTACTATGTCGCTCCAAACTACTTACACTATAATTGCGCTTTCCGAAGGCATTGTTAAGACGACAAGGTGCTAGAGAACGTTGTGGCGTAAATTACCTTTCCTTTTGTCTGAGTCGTGACGTCACGACGCATAAACCGCATAATTATAAGATATTGTTTACATTCACACAGTGATATCAAGTAATGTATATGAGCAGCTGGCCATATACTGTCTACTTATTATTTATTACTTATCCGTAATGGTTGAACATCTTGCAGGATAAAATACGATAAATTAGAGCAATTAGTTAATACGATAAATTAGAGTTTTGAGAATTAAGTTTACACAGTAAAGCTATCCAAACCCTCAATTGTCCGAAAGAACGCATTTACTCTATACCAACCAACTAATAAAAAAAATGTTTTTTTTTTTTTATTTTCTAATATAGTAAAACCTATTCCATTCCGATCTCTAAATTTAACTAGTCATTGATATTTAATAATGTGTGGAAATCGTGAAGGTTTAGTGTTTGTTGTGGTTTGTTGCAAAAAATTTAATTACGGCCTTAATTATTACCATCATTACGAAAGTTAGTCATATAAACTATGTGGTATACACCACCATCAATCCATCCTTCGGCAGTAGAAAAAAGCGGCAAAATAAAAAAAAAATGTAAATGCGTTTTATTGATCGCTAATGGAAAATTCGAATTTGTCGTTTTTTTCACGCAAAATTTTACTTCGTATCGTAACACAAAAATTATGACGTTAAATATTGTTTTCCTTAAATAAATAAATAAATGTCTTGGGACATCTTACACAAATCGACCTAGTCCCACGGTAAGCTCAATTAAGGCTTGTCAGGTCGGTACCTACTAATCGACGATATATATAATAGATATATACATAGAAATACATAGACAACCATGACCAAGGAAAAAATATTTGGGATGAATAAATACACAAATAATGCCCTCGCCGGGATTCGGACCCGGAACCTCCAGCTTCGTAGGCAGGGTCAACTAGGCTACGGAGGCTGACAGAAACAAAAATTCCAAAAAGTTAGTCATACAAAGTATATGGTATACTCCATCCAAAACCTTCGGCAGTAGAAAAAGGTAAAAAAAAATGTTGATGCATATTGTTGATCTCTATTATCTCTAATGGAAAATTCGAACTTGTCGCCTTTTTCACTGCCAAAATTTTACACAAAATGTAACTTGGTAACGAAAAATTACGAAATATTTTTTTTTTCATTTATACATATTTGACCACGGTTTTCGAGCATTAAATTACAATTAAGAATATGTAAGAATAGTAAGACTAGATCCAGCCACAATAACTCCTGAACAATGTCTTTCTTCATGCGCGAGGTCGCCGCTCACCTGCGCCGGCGCACGATTTCACCACGAATATAAGGCAAAAGGCCAGACTAGTAGCAATCTTCGTTTTATCATATTGACGATTGATGGAAAAAATATAGTAGGCTTTTATGACTCGAGTTAGTATTCCGCTTACCTACCGTGATGCATACAATGTTTTTCATCACACTTGCCGACAAAAAAATAAGTTTTAAGATATGAAAATGAAAAATGAAAATGAAATAGCATTTATTGGTTACAATACTATGATTAGAAGTTATTGTTGGAATCTCCAAGTAAGTAAAATATTTACTTGTAACAGGAGATCCCGCTCTTCCTACCAAAGTCACATTTAATTTTACAGTAACCAAAAGTTATTTATATGCAATGGTAAACTATATTTTAACATTATTTATTTAATTTAAAGACATAATATTATTAAATGACGTACTAACATTTCTATTACTCCCTAGGGAATATCACTTTTCTATTACTCCCGCTACGCGCGTGAGCAATGGCGCGCTTAGACAGCAAGTGTGATGAAAAGGATATTTAAATACTGTCGTCATCATATAAATACATTTCTTGGGACAGCTTAAACAAATCGACCTAGTCTCACGGTAAGTTCAATTAAAGCTCATGGTGGGGGCACCATGCTACGATATACCTGTATAAATTCAAATCTTTATTGCATAATCATGTTGTTACAGATATTTATAAGGTGTTAATGTCAATGGATTAGGTACAGAACCTGCTAGGGCACAGCAATAAATATAATAGATAGATATAATATACCTAAATACAAATATATAGGTACTTCAATACATAAACAGCCATGACCAAGGAAGAAATATTTATGATAAATAAATACACAAATAATGCCCTCGCTGGGATTCGAACCCGGAACCTCCAGCTTCCTAGGCAGGTTCACTACCGTCTAGGCTACGGAGGCTGATATATCTGAGCAGCCTCGGTTTGCAATGTACTAAAGAGGAGTTGCCAAAACTCTCATGGAAAGTTCTTGTTACTTACTGTTCTTCGCACATTTCGCACACCTAGATCAAAACAGTATTAACTCAAAATTTATCTGTGTTTTAGCTAAAGGTATATTCGTGATCTACAAAGTTCATAGATCCCAAATTTACCCGTACCTACCTAGTTAAAAATACATACATTTTGAGTTAATACTGTTTTGATCTAGGTGTGCGATTTGTTGCGAAGCATTAGATTCAATTTCTTTGGTACTTAATGAATTGATACAGTCACCACTCTGTATGACCGTCCCTAGTATCCAGTTCACTCTTGCTATTCAACCCAAATGTCACCCTGTATAAACGAACATTCAGTGACTCTGACTCTTCAATCCCTTAGTCGACTCTTACGGCACCACGGGAAGATTGGGGGTGGTGACAAATGTAGGTATTCTTACTAGCAATGACGCCACCACCATAAGATTAATATAAAGCGAATAAAATAACACTACAACTTTGTTCAAAAGTAAACAAGGGCCAAGTCCTTGAATGATCGCGTCGTTTACATTTACAATTTCAACATTTTGCTTCCTTATCTATTTATTTACTCCATTGTTGAACCTTTGTTGAGAAATACTTTTGACGCTTTCTCGGATCCTATTGTTCAATTATTTGGTAGCTCACATTCTATGTTGTATTCTATTGTCTTTTATTTGAAACTTTGACGAGATTCTGGATTATTTATTTCGTCAACATACACGATAGTTACACAATTCTATCTACATATGTTATGTTGTTATTGCAAGCTAAAGTGGCAATGGGCAGGCCACATTGGTCGATGGGGTCGAAAAGTGCTCGAGTGGAGACCACGGCTAGGCAAACGCAGCGTAGGACGTCCACCCACAAGATGGACAGACGACCTTACGAAGGTCGCCGGGACACGCTAGATGTAAGTCGAATCTAACCGGTACATGTGGAGGTCCAGAGGGGAGGCCTATGTTCAGCAGTGGACGTCTTATGGCTGAGATGATGATGATGATGATATTATGTTGTTGAAATGACATAGCATTTATAAATATTGTAACATACTATTATAAACTAACCCCCTTATTCATAAACGTTTGCTAACTTAACAAGCCGCTAATAATTGTTTGTCCCTTTCGGTCTTAACATTGTGTCCATAAAAGCAAAAGGGACAAACCATTATTAGCGGCTTGTTAAGTTAGGAAACGTTTATGCATAAGGGGGTATCATAATTAAACAACGATACCTACTTATATTGAAGAATGTATAGGTAGTGTAGAACTTTTCGCTTTTTGAAACAAATTATTGTGATTATGTTATTAGTGTTATTTTCACACGATAATGATATTATAATAACACTGGTGTTCTATTTCAACTAATTTGAAGGTTTCTATGAATAGTTCAGTTTAGTAATTTCGAAATGTTTATAATATCCACCTCGAGCCTTTCACCTGAGACCTAGCAGACAAAGTACATACATAGTACGTAGGTACTTAAGAATGTAAGTATCGGGTAGGATTTATTATCTCTGAATTCTGGTGGAGCTAAGTATATCTACATACAATAATATATTTTGAATTATTTGATATGTATAATTATAACAATTATAACCAAGACGCTTGTAAGAGATATCGTAGTGAGCTTTACTGTACTACTACCTAAATACTTTTTAATTATTAATCGCAATTTTATCATGTTCGGACTACACAGAATATTGCATAATTAGGGCCAAAAAAGTACTTAATTATACACACTAACATAATTAATTAGACAAGTCGAAATAATGCTGTAACCTAAGGTCAGTTTTTGAGGAAAGTCCGTCATTTGCTGTTGTACTGTAAATACATTTAGGGTCGGAAATCAGTTGGTAGACGAACTTTCCTGATAGACGGTATTACCAGCATCAACCTTAAATAAGTTGCCGATTATATCAATTTTAAAAGTAAGCGTAATAAAAGTAGCTACATATTAAACACTACCTGTTTTGTTGCAGCTGCGTTGTTAGCATTGTGGTAATGACATTGACTTGAACACAAGTTACCTTTCCCGTCTGCAGCGATCGAAACAATCTTGTATAAAATTATAATAATATTTGAATGTAAACAACAATTTGTATTCGCTTGATCTGGGGCCTATTTCTCGAAAACTTGTAATACAAGCGGAAGTCCTTATCTAATTAATTATGTTAAAATGAGACTTCCACTTGTATTACAAGTTACAAGTTTTCAAGAAACGGGCCTTTGCTTATATGTAACTAGTCAGATTTTGATATATAATTTAAGAATGTTGTTGTTATTATTCTACTGTTAATCTTGCTATGCGAGTTAAAAGTTAAAGCTATAGGAATAGAATAGAAATGACACGATTATGGATGCGTATTCAATATAGTTAAATATTTCTGCTTAGAAAAAGTATATTCACAATGTTTCCAAGAAAATGTATGTACATTGAGAAACGTTGTGTATTTAGCACTATTTCTAAAAATATTATACTAAAAATTTTAAAAATATAATTTATACGCACCCTTAAACCCAATTACTTGCATTAAAGACCATGCCATGTCTAAGAAGGATATTGTTATTGGATCAGTGTTATTATGTATATAAGGTCAGTGTGGGTAAGTCCGGCATATTTTATTTTTGAGGAAAGTCCGTCATATGCTGTTAAACTGTATAGTTAGGGTCGGAAATCAGTTTGTGGGCGAACGTTCCTGATAGACGGTCTTACTTAGTTGACCTTATATATAAGTACCTAAGTTTAACAGCACTTAAATACCTAGTATCTTTATACCTTTATAGTATTTTTTTAATTTTATTAATGTTTTGTTAATGCACCGCCTACAATCTTTCTGCTTTGCCTCAAGGTTGACTGGTAGAGAATGCCGTATGGCATTAAGTTCGCCTTTTGTACTATAAGTTTTTCTTTTGTGCAATAAAGATTAAATAAATAAATAAATAAATACCAATAGTCAGTGGAATTTTAAAAAAGTATACAAATATGTAGCCCTTTCCGTAGCATTTGACGTCTTTGACACATATTGTGAAACACTTTCGCAATGAATACATTTTTACTTTAATACTAATAAATATCAATAATTTTAACTAAAAATTTAAAAAACCGACTTCAACCGGTTTCTCCAAGATTCCCGATTTGTTTCCATCATTGGTTTCCTCAAATCCTACTTTCTGAATGCAAATTCTTGTAAATGAATGAAAATTACCAAAAGCGCCATACATGTACCTATAACATTTGAAGAGATCCCTCGATTTCTCCAGGATCCCATCATCAGACCCCAACTTGGTGCCAATGGGACCATCTCGGGGTAATACACGTTCGATCACAAAAAGAAATTTTAGAATCGGTTCACTATTCTCGGAGATATCAGGTAACATACATACTAAAAAAAAAAAAAAAAAATTCAGTCGAATTGAGAACCTCCTCCTTTTTTTGAAGTCGGTTAAAAATGTATGTCGAACTCAAGGTTTAAGGTTATAAGGCGGACTTGCACCAATCGAGATTAGCGAGTTAATTTAGATTAAGCTGTCAAATACCATATGAAATGATGCGTTAATTCGGATTAAATCGCTAATCACGATCGATCGGTGCAAGTGGGCCTAAGAGTAATAAAACCCAGATTGTGTTTTAAAAGTGCGTGATTATGAAAGTTTTTAGGTTTATTTACATTTTTTTATATTCCACTGACTATTTGTATACAAAGGCTTGCCTTTTGTACAAATACGTGAATTTATATATTTTACCTTGACTGTACTCTTGCCAAAGAACCAGTCCTCTACTATTAACCTACCTGCGTAATAAGGTTACTTTGTCGTCTCTGCAAAAACTTGGCTTCTTTTTACAATAACGGGAACCCATCATCTCGTTGACTCGAAGGTGCCACCGTATCCCACAGAACAACCGGTGTTAGGGACTCGTCCCACCAAAAGATAGTTAATATTTGTTAGCTCGGCTATATAATCACCAAATTAAAAAAAAACCGGCTTCATCTCCAAGATCCCATCATC
Organism: Thaumatotibia leucotreta; assembly: GCA_025490895.1. NCBI lineage: Eukaryota > Metazoa > Arthropoda > Insecta > Lepidoptera > Tortricidae > Thaumatotibia > Thaumatotibia leucotreta. Next base: position 7,139 of record JALPQI010018012.1, read on the forward strand.
ACGGTTTGTTCTGAGATCGGTTAAAAATGAAATGGTCGTAATCGGTTCGCTTGAAGTTGAGTTATTCGTCTATTTGTCGTGCAAATTTATTACTTACCTATACCTATGGTTTTCTCATGGATGGCATTGTCAGAACTGGACCAAATTAAAATTGGACCGAATCGGTGAGCATCAGCTTTCAAATAAAAAAAGAATCAACATCCAGTCGGAAGTTATGAAGTAACAAACATAAAAAAAGGAAATAAAAATATATAAAACATGCTAATTGAATTGAGAAAAGTTGTCATTAGCTTTTGAAATCAAAACATTACAAAACGGAGGAGAACCCATTTTTTGTTCAGATGTTTTTGATTTGAAGTTGGTTGAAAAACGAACAAAAGATAAGGATAACTTTTCCCGTGTAAAGAAAGGAGACACAGTGAGTCTGTGACATTTGTAGCTCACCGAGCTAGTATCTATTACTTACTAACTGCTACTATCTATTACCTATTAGTAACTACAAATATCGACGTTTTTTTTTAATGGGAGCCATACACGAAGCGATTTACTTGCGTCAGTTTAGATTTAATACCAGTTATAAAGACAAAGTTCAAGTTAGAAATTTGCGCAAGTATCTTCAATACATGTTACAGTTTACTTGTGCAAGTTTCAATTGGCGCAAGCAAAGCTTCGTGTATGACCGCCATTACACGGGATCGATTATCTTTTGTTCGTTTCTATAGCCGAGCTAAATAAATCGCTAGCTCGCTTTCGTTGGGACCACTGCCTTACTGATAACCTATAAATAGATAGCATCCGCCCTCTACTTGGTTTCGTATTTCTTGTGGCGTGGGAATCTTTTTTCCGTCCCCTAGTTTATTTATACGGGGTGCCTTTGGACCAGTATAAATGCGGTCTCTAGTGGCTTGAAGTGTGCTTTCAAAAGGGCGTAATTATTTGTGACTTTCATTGACAAATAAGGCCTTTTGAATGTACTCTCTTAGTTGACTACTATGGATTCTGGGGCCAAGTAAATATAAGGCCAAGTTTGTTTAAGTTTGTGGTCTGGTGTCAGATATCTCGGCGAGACATAAACAAGTGCTTTGTAAACCAATTTTTTTGTTGTACATTTTGTGCAGACTGATTTACGTATGTGTATACCTAACGTACATAAGTTTATGCGAGGTTAGGTCATGTTTATTGTAATGTACGTGTATTTTAATTTGCTATTGTGTGTGATAATACAATATTTACTTGAAAATACATTGTCTTTTTAGTTTTAATATTTAAAATAAAAAATTAGGTGTTTAAAGTAAAGACATCTCGAAATATTATTTTCATCGCGGTATAGGTAAAAGGTTTATATAATAAAAGTAAGTATACCTATTTTAAATAGAGATAAAACTAGGTACTATGTCAAAATAGTAGGTTTAAAAGTTCCTTGTTCAAGAATAGGCGTATAATTACTTAATTGATAAAATCTCACTATGATTTGTCACGTTGCTGTATTTTCTTTTGTTTTCGGTAATATTTTAATCACGTACACAACCTCGCTGCGTAAATATACCTACGCAATTCAAACAATTGGACAATATTAACATTATTACAAGTAATTTGGTGACAAAAGAAATAGTTACCTAGGCATTTCTTGTTAGTTCACTAATATTCGGTATTATAATTTAATATTCTTTTTCTAAGCCGAAACAAAGTGCATGAATATTTGACCTCGAAACGACGGAACATAACAACAATATTAAACACAATAGCATGTGTCTAAACAAAGTTATTGGGACAAAGTTTACATTTGACATGCATTTAGGTTAAAGCATTCAAGTTTAATGCTAGACTAAGCTGTGTTGTGACCTACTAGCTTGCTTAGATGACTATTAATTTCTGAGTTTAGACTTTAAAATTATATTCAATTTGTTTCGAAAGAATTGACTTCTAAATAAAAGTTTTTACCGTATCTACTTCCACGTTTTTGAATGCAAATCAATCGTTTACTTTCTTCTTGTCTAGTTTTTTTTAAATTAAGATGAAAATAAAAACGCAATGGTGAACTTTACTAGTTTTTAGTAAATTCATTTATCGGTATTATACTTTTATGTGTTATTAGCAGTTAAACCATGTTTTCAGCATTAGAATAATCATCAATAAATTAATTAATCCAGAACTACGATTATTCTATTAACGTAATGAAATGAGTAATGCGGATATATCTGAGCTATGAAAAATAAAACTACTAATATTAAAAAAAAAACTCATTTTAATTTTGATGTAGAAATCACAAACTACGCCAAAGTGACCTCAAGTCTGGAATGATTTGTCGCCTGCGGTCTTTCCAGACCGTTACGATCTTTAAATCTTCAAGAAAAGTGCGCATTCCCATCTTAAAGGTCGGCAACGCATTTGTAATAGGGTGAATATCTGAGTGTTTCAACCGCCTAATTTTGGTGGCATCATTTTTGACGAAGTTTCTATTCATTACAATATGCTACTTTATCATTTGAAGGAGGCACGGTACCTTATACAAATTACTAAGTATAACATTGACACGTTGAGAAACTTCGGCAGAAATGATGCCACCAAAATTAGGCGGTTGAAACGCACAGATATTCACCCAATACGGGGGTTTGCTAGTGTCCATGGGCGATACTGATCGTTTACCATTAGGCGATAAGTCTGCTCGCTTGCCTCCTATTCTATAAAAAAATAAAATAGCTACCGTTCGCCGATGACTACAGATTATAAATAAATAAGTGTAAGTGAATTCCAAGTTAGCTTCCATTCAGAAGCTCCTATTAGGGAAGCCGGCGCCGGCGCAGAGATTTGACACAGATAACCCAATGGCCGTGCCATTGACCGTGCGGCACACTTTTGGGAAATTACGAACTTGGCGGTCGCTCTGCCGGGCTTTGAGTTCAATAAGTTCAATTTAAACTACTTTTGCTGCCGATGACGTCCTTGCGTGGATGCGTAATGCGTCCATACGCGTAGGTAATTGGAGAAGCCTATATCCACGCACTGGACGGCGCAGCGTGGGAAGGCCCCCCACAAGATGGAGCGACGACCTGGTAAAGGTTGCGGGTGTCCAATGGATGCGGACAGCTCACGACCGATCTTTGTGGAACTCTCTGGGGGAGGCCTATGTCCAGCAGTGGACGTCAATTGGCTGATGATGATGATGATATCCAGCAGTGGACTGAGATAGGCTGATGATGATTATGATCTACTTTGTGAGCCTTACGTGATGTTGTGATTGCTTTCTTTTATGCGGCGAAGGTACACAACTGAGCTCTCAGCCCACCACCTTGGAATGCAGGAACTGAGGCCCATGGACATAGCGATCAGAAAATCGCCTATGCGCTGCCTACCCTGAGGACTTAGATGGATTGCCTATATCTATGCCAGTAATTACACCGGCTATCTTACCCGCAAACCGAAACAGCAGTGCAAACACAGCTACTTAGCGGCATGTTAACGGGTAAGACGGTGGTAGCTATCCGGGCGGACCCTGCACGAAGTCACACTATTTCGATGGCATTCGTGACAAAAATAATTCGGTACTATAAAATACAATTTTCCCTAGCCTACCCTATGCCACATTATCAAGTTATTATCGAAGTTAATAGTCCATGGGTAATTATCTAATTATTTTCAATCATTATAACCTTGCTCTGATCTTAAACATGCCCGGTTACTTACGTAATCGATTTTGTATGCAGCCGATAACTCGTTCGATTATTTAATCGATTAAAAACCGGTTTTGGTCCATCACTATTCATTAGCCCTTTGGGAGAGAGCAATGAACGTGGAAAGAGAAAGTTACAGGATATTTGAGAAGTATTTAGTATCCGTACCACATTTTTATTAAAAAAAAAACTGGTTTGGTTCGATCGTGATGTACCTGTGCCTACTGGGCATTTATTGGAGAAAAAAAAAAGTATCTTAAATTTAACCTTGGGCATACGAGGTGGGATATACCAGGCCACAAATGAATGGAAACGTCATATAAACATTTTTCACCTCGTAAGGGGGGGGAGGGTTTGTCATTTCTCATAGCGTAAACGGACATCTCATTCATCTGGTCACTTTTTTTTGGAATTGGCTGAATGATTTGAGGTTGATTTGTCTTATAGAGAAACGGGTGCTGTATCTGACGACCGAAAATGGTACCAAAAGATGCAGCCACTTCAAAAAAAAAATATGACCAGATGAATGAGATGTCCGTTTACGCTCCGCGAAATGCCCTTTAAGACTTTTATGTTTAGTGACAGTGGAGGGTATTTTGGTATTACACTTTCATTTTACGTCATTCATTTTACAATGACACACCATTTAAACATTTATTCGTATTTTTTTCAATAATATTCGTTTCATTCGATAAATTCGAATATTCGAATACTGGAAATCGAAGTATTCGTATTCTTCGAATACTAAAATTGGACGAATATTGCAAACCCTAATTGTACATACCATTATTTAGTGTAATCATAAGTTCATGTATACATTTGCATACCTGCTATGGTTAAACATAGAAACCTACCACTCTTTGTATGAACACCTGTACCTGGTAATGTTTAAGGCAAATAAATATTCTTATTCTTTTAGTTAAACTTATTGACATTCACTAGTATTAGCGTAAAAATATATCTGCGGACATGTTTCACGATATGTGTCAAAGACGTCTATGGAATGTCAGCCATGTTTGCTTACATTTTTTTTAATTTTCTACTTACGAATAAATAAAAACAAGGAAGCCGCACGCCATACTAAATTGCCTTTCAAAAACGATTCTGAATTTTAATTGACAAGTTGTGTCAACCCCATCTTCAATCATCACGGTAATGAATTTCAGTTTCAACCGATAAAAACTTAAACCGCCATTTAAAAATACCTAGTTATGATTGGTGCATCAAAGTTTTAATTGGCTATATGCTAAAAACATTTGTGAAAGATGTTGCGCCGAACTATGCGCGGTGTTAAGAAAAGCGCTATACTGTCCTGCCCATCCATCTTGGCACAATTGAACATTAAATTTGTTTCTGGGGGCATTTTTAAGCTGGCGTAAGGCACTGGTCTCACCGCGAGCTACTAAGCTATGAACTATCGGCTATAAACACGAACAAAAGATACGCACACCCGTGTAAATAAAAGAGACACGGCGTTACTCGCTCAGCTATCAGCTATCATCGCCGGGCGAGTATCGCCGTGTCTCTTTTTTTTTGCGGTGAGACCAGTGCCTTAGGGTCTCACCAAACTAGTCGACGCCGTTTCGGCTAATCGCGTACGGAAAAAGCTTTATGTCAACGCAATAAGAGCGAGGACATCGTAAATCGGCTCGGCCCACGCGAAACGACGTCTTTCGACGGGAAAACGGCGTTTTGCCGTAAAGCTGTTCGCATTCGTACGACCCCGTTTGCTGCCTAACGCACACGTTCGCATTCCTAAATCTAATACTAATACCGCCGTACGGTGCCGGAAAGAGTTGAACGGCTCCGATCACGGCCGAGTACCTACGATAAGGACCGGTCAGAGCTGGCGGAAGCCGTTCAGCGTCTTCGACGGCCGAACATAGCTGACGACGGCCGAAAAGAGCCGATGACGGCCGAAGTAGCTACTGATGCGTTTGTATTTATTCATTTGAATTATTACCCACATTAAAATCTGCAATAGATCTGACAACACGAAGTAATACTGTCGTAATCATACACGTCTGTTCAATTTAAAACTAGTTACTAACAACTAGTCTCCAAAAATGAGATTTACGATTGCCGATCACCCGCTGTCCTATCTATCTGTTCGTCGGACTCAGCGGCTGTACGCGTGCTGTCTGACGTCTCGACGGCAGGACGGAGCACGGGAGAGCCGACCGCCGCTTTACAACTGTTGCGGTAGCAAATCGCAGCCGATCGAGCGTTTCTACGGCCGTAAGGAGGGTGAGACTGCTTAACGCAGGTGTTCAACCGCGGGGACGGTCGATCGGCTAAATGCGAATAGTGTGGTGTAAAACACTCGGCGAAAGCCGACTCCGCGTCGATTGGTTTGGTGAGACCCTTAGACGTCCATGTTATATATAAGAGGCCCGTTTCTCAAAAGCTTGTAACTTGTTATACAAGTGGAAGTCTCTTTTTAACATTATTTACAAGATAAGGACTTCCGCTTGTATTACAAGTTACAAGCTTTCGAGAAATAGGCCCCTGGTCGCAGTTTTCTACTGTCGATCGGTCGATTTGTTACGTTTTGTCGTACGTTTCACGGTAAATAAAAGTAGCCTTGACAAGGGATGATAGTCGCCACAGCGGCCCTAGTAAAGGCATGTAAGGGCCTATTACTTCCACACTGTTGACCTTCGTCAACTATGACCTTTGGCAGTTTACGAGGTAACAGATTTTATTCTGAAAGTAAAGTTTATGGCTTCAAATGTATAGGAGTTAGTCATTCAGGTCATTTTTAGTGCTTCCATATATTATCGTCGCTCGACAACCAAAACTCTCTATATAAAATGAATAAATATCTTGGGACATCTTACACAAATCGACCTAGTCCCACGATAAGCTCACTACCACAGAATTAGATTTGGATAGAAGAATCAAGTTCATTCATTTGTATGGCCTCCGAGCGTGTCAGATTTTGTACTGAAGTTGTTACTTGCCTATGATTTTAAATATGTCTCAGGCCCTTGAGTATTCATATTTTTTTGTGTTGTTGCAATTAATATTACTTAAGGAGGCATTATTAATGTTTTTATTCACTTCAACTTACAAAATTTGACGCCCGAAAGCTGCAAGCTGCGATTAAAGACTGACAACTCAGTGGATTTCACCGAGTTCATTTGACACGCTAAGTAGATACGTTTGCTTGATCTACCAGCTAGGCTACGGACGGAGGCTGATAAAAAGAGACGAATATGGTTGACTTTCATAGTATTTGATATCTTTGACACATCGTGAAACACGTTCGCAGATGGTGTTTCTATGCGATTTTTTTACGCGTTTTTATTGTTCATTACCATCACCACTTTATTTCCCGTTTTATAAAAGCAAACGGGTAGACGGGCCAGAATAGCAGACAAACATGCGTCTGCTACAAGATAACCGAAAATGACTCCATTATTTATACGCAGTTCGTCAACAATTTGGGAATGGTAATGACTTGATTTGTGCAACGGAATAATCGCATAGAACTACCAAGATATATTTTTATGTTAATGTTAATAATAATTTAAACAAAGAATGTAGGTATGTGAATTCAAGATTTAAGGTTTTAAATTGGCGATAAAAGCAACATTGTGTTAAAAAAATACAAAAATATCCAGTACTTTACTTTTCCATGATAGAAATGTTCAGCGGGTGTAAATAAGGAATCATTTAAAATATATAATAGGAAATAAATAGTCTACCAAAGTGTCTAGATGCTCTTAAAACTGGTCTTCTTATTTTAATTAACCCGCAGCGGACCCTCATTAAAACTCGGCCCATTATTCTGCCACTGACATTCATTTGACATTTTTATGTTAATTAGAGTTTAAAACCGCTGAATAACTTAACGAGCTTGAAAAGTCCTCTTTTACGTTTACATTTGTCAGCCAGATGCCTAAGATGAGTGATAATAAAGAAAAAAAACCTATATCTCCAAGATCAGTGATCAGTGCTTCAGTGAACTCTTTTGAAAACAGACTCGATAACATTTTTTAAATAAAGAAAACACAAGTGGACAAGACAGCTGCCTGTGCATTAATAAATAATAAATATAACAATAAGTCACCACATGCCTTGATACCAAAGAGAAATCATTATTATGACAGGTGTCCGGACCTCTTTTCTATAGTTCCATCTCTGATCCATCCATCCTCCATAGCCCATTAGTCTTTTCCATTACTTCTCAATAGTCTCTATACGCCTGCTGGGACCGGTTTACGGATACCTATTGATGTGCCTGTGAATGGGTTGCACAGCAAATTTCTCCACGTGTTGGATCTATATCCCCGCGCAAGCCTATAAAAAAACCGGGATTTGTAAGCCCGTGATTCCCGAGGAGATACAAATAATAATAATAATAAGATCCCGTCACCAGACCTCGACTTGGTGCCAACTAGACCACCTCGGGGTTATACCCGCTCGATAAAAAAATGTGCAAATCTGTTCACGGTTCTGCGGCCTTGCCGCGAAAATCGAAATCTTAAATTTCGAGGATTTGTCTCTCTCACTCTAATGACGCCTTCGTTTGAGTGACAGAGAAAAATCCTCGCAATTTACGAATTTCGATTTTCGCGGTAGTAGGCCTGGGATATATATCATATCATAAAGGATGGATATATCGAGATACATGTTACAAAAAAAATCTGTCGAATTGAGAACCTCCTTCTTTTTCACGTCGTTTTAAAAGCAGTTCTGAATAATTTAGACATTACAATACACTGAATTGCATTTTTCCCTTAATTTATGAATATTCTGTATGTATAAGTTCCTTTAATTCATTTGTTGCAGATGAGTTTCTAGGTTATGTATGACTTAACTCCTATTTTGGTTATTTGAATGGCAAGCAAACCATCTTATGTTCGAAATGGCTGAATAATTTAACAAGTTGTAACAGTGCGAAAAAAGGTAGAACGAGTGGCGATAAATTAAAACATGACCGAAGGCAGTGTTTTAAATCGACACTATTTACGAATTTCGTAATACACGCGCACGTGTGTCGTACGACGTTTTTCAGTAGGTAGCTATCTACAGACAAATAGCCCTCTAAAGTTTCGACCTGACAAAAAAAATGAACCACTTCTCGCACTAGCGCGTAAAAAATCACCATCTGTACTGAAGGGGATCCCTTTCTTTCCCATATATTTGTTAATCCGAATTTCGTTAGTCAGAAATTGATATCCATATAATTTACTGATATAAGCATCAATGGTCATAATTTTTGTTAAGTATAACGATTAATAGATCTAACATTACTAACCTATAACATTACATACTCTAATTACAAAAGGTATAAAATTGCTGACTATAACATTCAAAGGTCTATCTATCATTTTTTAGAAATATTTTAAGTCATACATTTGAACCTGCTAATGGTTCTTACTCATATTGTTTTAATAACTAACCGAATTTCATCCAAAAAATTTAATATTTAATTTAAATTAAGAAATTTATGGACTATGATGCAACTTAGGAAACTTCCTTACCTACTCGACTCTAAGGCAGGTCGACGACGAGCGAAGCGAGGAGGAGTGTTAGGTTGAACTGTGACGTCTGTGACCTTAAGGTGGGTCCACACTTGTGACATTTTGCCGAACATTATTCCGTGACCGTAACAGTAACACGTGTCAGTACCGTTAATGTGGACGTATTTTGTACGCGAACAATTTGTTACAAGTTGCAGTACGGCACAATCCATTCCGAACACTCAAAGAACTGTTTTGACACATACTATGTATGACCAGTCTGCAGGACAATGTATGGAAGTTACGATCTACTAACCGGGCCTAGTGTGGACGCTGGTCTGTGTACTGTCACGCATCGAAGTCACGTGTTACGGGCCGATCCATCTCGAGTCGGTTTTCTTCAAAGCATGTTCGCTATTTTCCCCGACCTGTGACGTGACCACGACACGTCCACATTTGCATTTATGACACGCGTACAAGTACGCCAGATGACACAGACACAGCCATGGGCTAGGAGTGGATCACGTCGTGACCTGTCCGGCGGTACGTCCCCCGCCCGCACCTCGCCGCCGCCTCGGTAGTCCATCATAGATAGACAACCAACGACCGACTCTTGTACCGATGTCATGCCACGCAGTCTGGTTCGCCAACGTGTGTCTACACACTTGTGACATTTCATCGTACACGGTGTGTAACCGTATCAGCACGATCACGGAGCGTCCACATTGAGCGTAACATGTTCTGTTGCAATGTCACGTAGTCCGGTCCGTCGTATTGTTACAAGTGTGGACCCACCTTTACAGCGCGCGAGCCGAGCGAGCGAAGCGAGCGTGCCGCGGCAGCGGCCGGCGAAGCGCCAGGACCGACTTTTAAAATAAAACTCTTACTATTTACTTACTAAGTTTATTACCAAGTTTACTTACTAAATTTATTAGGTGGTTACATTGACCATCATTACATTGGCATTGACATAATCACGCGACAACAAATAATTACAACTTGCGAATATAGACGTTGTAATTTAACAGGTATAATAAGGAAGGTTATTGCTTTTAACATTCTGGAAATGATGCTGTATGGATTTTAAAAGTTATGGGCATCGACTTTTATGACTAACAATAATTATGACCTACACAAAACTGACCACCGATTTATAATATTAATTTTTATGACTTATGACAATATGACTAAAAAAAAATCGGACCTACAACGTTATTCGCTTCAAAAATCGAACTTCAAACTTTATGGGAACCAATAGAGACCCGTACTGAAGAGTCCTTTTTATGCTAGCATCAAATGAAAAAGAGCATACTACTTAATGAAGCAAATCGAGGTGTAGGTATTTGTTCATTTTAACGAGGTGAAAAGTCTACAGTACATTTCTCAACCAAAATTATATTCTCTAATGTTTCAAGAATTACGCTTTTAGTTCTATTCAAAGAAATAATAAATTTACTTGAACTGACGAAGGACGTTTTATCAACTTTTCGTCGCAACGGAACTTTATGAACTTGAACTTGACCTTCGGAGTCAGAGTCTATACTCTGTGCGGAATATGAAGGCGTTTGACTGCTAGGCACGCCCATATATCTCATATGCCTTCACTTACTAAACACACTCTGAAGGTTGAAACTTCATATGAAAATCTCTTAATCGTCGTCTCAAGAAAATAGATCTAGGAATAATATAGGTACTTTATAAATGTTATACTCGAGGTACCCATGAGGAAATGGAAAATAATTAACACCATATTCCTAAGGCTAAAGGAAGCCTATATTTTTTATTTGTATTAGGTATTCGTACCTATACGATTTGATGTACGCGGCATCGATTTTTTTTTTATTTATTTATCTACAACGTTTTCTAGATCTTATCTTATCTTCTAGGTCTAACAATATTTCTATAAAAAACATACTATTATTAGCTATACCTACTCTGTTCTGTTAGGTATTTAACTTGCTATAAACAATCCTGCAGTAGGTATTATTTTATTGAAAATGTATTTAAAAATCCAAACTAGGTAGGTACTTTACGAATCAAAACAATGTAAATCACTATATTTCCTTGTTATATCATATGTATTTGCTAAAACTTACTTTATACTCGTGGTTTTTAAATAAGAAATGCTGTAAAATTGTTTACATTTAGTAAAATATGTAACCAAACAGATTATAATAGGTTACGAAATATTATGAACTAGCGACCCGCCCCGGCTTCGCACGAGTACTATACCTACATAATTATAAACCATCCTCTTGAACTACTCTACCTATTAAAAAAAACTCATCAAAATCCGTTGCGTAGTTTGAAAGATTTAAGCGTACAAAGGGACATAGGGACAGAAAAAGTGACTTTATTTTATACTATGTAGTGATAAGGGGGTACTTAGTAGGTATAAATAGTGAGAGAATGCAAGGCTCGTTCTAGGTCAAGGACACTAGCGACATCGACATGAGGGTACATTTGGGCGCGCGCCAGAGGAGAGCCAAGGTCACGGCCTCGCAGCCTCCCCTCTCCCAATGTGGGGGAGGCTAGGGTTGGTGCGTCGTATATTAACCTGTAGGCAGGTGAAGACACATTTATCAGCATGCGTACGCATTTTGTCTAATAAAATTGGTTGTTTAGTATGAAACGTGTAAGCGTGCGTACGCGTGCGGAAAGCTGGACGCGGTTCCATACTAAACTTACATTTTCTACAGACAAAATGTGTACGCATGCTGATAAATGTGGCTTCACCCTTAGAGTGAAGCCACGAGCCACTGAAAACCTTAAATGTGATTTGGTAGGTTATACTGAACTTTTACTACGGAGCTAATCCAGAAATTACAAAAAAAAATTTGGCTTTTTGATACAAAATGTCGTGATCGATCGGTCAAAATGTATGAAAAAGACATTTTTTTTTTTGATATCGTGATTTATTTATTTAATCTTTATTGCACAAAAGAAAATCTTATCGTACAAAAGGCGGACTTAATGCCACAGAGCATTCTCTACCAGTCAACCTTAAGGCAAAACAGAAAAGAATGTAGGCGGTGCAACTTGCAAACTTAATAAAAAGACATACTAAGATAGGATACATACATACATAAATATACCTACACTTACATAAATATATGCATAAATATATAATAACAGAAATATATAAATATACTACAATATATATCTTACCATAAATTGATTGGCCCCATATAGTAAAAGATGTTCAGAATAGCCTACTGAATCACCCCGTTCAAGGTTTTCAGTGGCTCGTGTACACCCTGTAAATCATAGGGTAGTCCTTATTTTTGCAATTTTGTAGGATGTTCAAACCAATAAAGGTGCTCTTTGCCCTCCCGAATGCAATTTTCTATGGGCACCATACTTGATTTTTATATAATTATTATAAACAAAAATTAGGGATCGCTACCGAAGTACAAATTTCAAGAAAACAAAATTATAAGTCGTTTTTTCATTACTTCGGTAAAAGCTACCACATATACTCTCCTATTGGCAGTCGAGTAAATTTCGAAAGTTCCCCCTAATTTTAAATACAGGAATATTACCGAAGTTAAAAATACGTTCGTATATTATCGTCAAGTTGGCAACCCTCACACGAGGGTGCTCCATATTC
>JALPQI010018013.1:0-17704 GCA_025490895.1 Thaumatotibia leucotreta
CAAATAGTTTTAAGAACATAAAGAATAAAACATACCTTGCCTATAAATCTAACGGTGATAACAAAGAAGACAGAGACGATAGTGATGGTACAAGAAAAAGCGGTGATGGCCGCGAACGAGAAGGGAACTATGTTGTCATCACAAACTGGAACCTGAAATATGAAAAATATTATTGTCACTACTTTGTCCATAACATTTCAATGATTCAAAAATTGAGTTTGAGTTTAATTTGAAGCAAAGGATAACACCCAAAGTACGTATTAAGTGGGCGTTTTCCGAAAAAGCCCGAGAATCTGATTGATCATGATTTTTTTAGAACATAACAAATCACAAGCTGATTTGTTATGTTCTAAAAAAATCCATTTCTAAAACATTGGGAGATCTAGATCTCCCAATGTTTTAGAAATGGATCGAATCAGCTCGTAATTCTGATTCGAATGAGCCAAGCACGTCCAGATCTAGAAGAATCAGGTTTCGGAGTTTTTCTTTGGAACACGACAAGTATCAAGTAGAACGTAACGCGACGCACTGCTTCACCCCGAACCCAACACCGTACTTACGACAAGTGTGTCGAGGTAATTCGGATCAGATGTAGGGGAGAAAAGGAAGTAGTGCCATTGATCTAGAAGATTTCTCACGTACTGTAATTACGTGATCACAATATATTCCGATGTATTCCGAACAGTATTATGCGATGTACGTTTGATTAATTTGCTCACAAAATAAAAGATTTCCCAGTAAACAAAACTCCACTCATTTTTATACGTGTTACAATATAGTAGATATTAACACTTACCGCGTCAGATAATAATGTCTCGTTGTCCACTGGAGTTTGGTCTTGAAATACGTAACAAAATGTCATGCCGGGTTCACCCAAGTTTTTATAGCTGTTGAAAATGTACGGCATCCATACGGTGAATGGAGGGCATCTGTGAAGGTTAATGACAGTTTTGAAAAAATAATAATTTCGAGGCTTACAGAATTGAAAACCGTGAGCACGGATTCTTTTGAATTCCATTCTCAAATACACATAGTCGAGTCTTTAAAACGTCATTGAAGACATGAAATTCAAAAGTGCTTGTTGTTCTGCGTACTTGAATAAAAAATGGTTTAATTTGACTTATTTCAAGAGATTAAGTCAAAATAAGCGTTATGTACAACACCAGTTATGTAATTTCAATAGCAGACTCGTCATGTTATTGTTTGGAAGAAAAAGAATTCGTTTAATGATGGGGATGTGGTTTAACTTATTTGAAGTATATTATCAGCAGAGATCGGACAAATGTGCGTCATTGTTGGCAATAACAAGGACATGCCTCCAAAATCGATTGAATAATTAATCATTTTATTCATTTTCAAAAAAATACTGATTAGACACCGGTAACTATGAAAACCTTCGTAAATAATCATCTTAAAGCTTCGTCATAAAATTTCAAAAATTATTCGTTTACTTATTCATTTATTCAACTTTGTAGTCATGTCTTTATTATTGCGAACAACGACGCACCTTTGTCCGATCTCTGATTATCAGTAACTTCGTTCAGCCACAAAAAATCTGACTATCGCCGAATAACAACATATCGCCGACAGCGAAATGTAATAGTCGATGTCCGAAAAACAAACTTTCGTGAATCATATTAATATCTTTAGATGTCAATGTCAAATTAAAAGGCCTCTTAATTCTACTCACACGCAATACGCTGGTACAGTAATTCCAAAAATTAGGATCGTATTTTTCAGATACTTCTTTTGGAACAAAGGAGTCGTCTGGTTCCACACTGATTGGAAAAAGTTGGAGCTTTCCACTTTATTTTTATCTTCGTTTAGGTATACTTTCGTGACCTGTAAATATTATGATAAACAGCAATAATATAAAAGAAAAAATTTAAACTAAAACATTCAACTGCTCTAAAAAAGGTAACTCTAAAAATAGTAAGTGATTTTTCTAATATTTATTGATAGTGTAACTTTGACGTCATGTCTGAGTGATTTAGTACTCAAACTAAAACGCTCGAATAGGGCGTATGTCCATATTACATTAATGCAAACGTATGTGGGTAATAGGTAATTTTCATGTGATTTCTACTAACAATTATGAGATTATTCCATGCTATTAGAAAATTCCAAACATTTCCATATGCTCGATCCTTCCATTCCGTCACTGGCATTAATAAAATGTATAAAAAGATGGTAAGAAAGTGAAAAAAAACTATTTTTATAATCGTACTAGTTTCGAGAATGCCTGAGATTCAGAGTAGAAATCATACAAAAATATCCAAATCAAAATAAAACCTGGGTAAATAAAAATTAAAAGACTCGTATGACAGTTTCACTTACATTGAATTCATCTTTACTTCGTCCGCTATTCACAGCAAACATCTGCTTCAAAACATCCAGACCTTTATCATGTTGGCCGCTGGAAACGAAGAACTTAGCACTTTCTAGAACGTAACACTTCAGAAGAATGTAGTCTATCAAGCTTAAAAGACCTATAATCTGGTTCAGTAGACGCCAAGGCCGGTAAGAGATGTTTAGGAATGGTATGTAGTAGGAGAAACTTAGCTGCAAAGTCGGATATGCTATAGCTGTAACAATCAAATAAAATAAAATATACAGGGTGGTCCAAACCTTGACGTCAAAAATTTTTTTTTAGGTTCCCTACGTCATGGGCTATCAGAATATACCCCATGTATGTCAGCCGATTTTTTGTAGTTTTCGAGTAATGAATTTTTGAAAAAAAAATTTTTGAGAAATTCTGGAATGAAGAAATTTATTGATAAAAAAAAACTATTGGGTTTTTTAAATATTTTCTTTTTGTAAAAGTATTACTACAAATAAAGCATTTACTGACAAAAAAATTAGCGTCGTCACTTTGATACAAGTAGGATAAAAAATACCAAATTCAAAATTGTATGCTAAAAACGCATCAAAATAGCATTAATGTACGTAAATAAATAAAATAAAACATATCCCAAGGATTTTTGGTAATGTAAAGACTGCCCTAGACCTTAAACCTTCGTAAAAGCAAAAAAAAGTGATACTTAATAATGAGGATTTTTCGGAGTAGTCGGTTAAATAAACTATAAAAAAACTTCAAAATTTTTAATTTAAAAATAAAGTGAAACGTTACGAAGGTTTAAGATCTAGAGCAGTCTATACATTACCAAAAATCCTTGGGATATGTTTTAGTTTTTTATTTACGTACATTAATGCTATTTTGATGCGTTTTTAGCATACAATTTTGAATTTGGTATTTTTTATCCTACTTGTATCAAAGTGAGGACGCTAATTTTTTTGTCAGTAAATGCTTTATTTGTAGTGATACTTTTACAAAAAGAAACTAGTTAAAAAACCCAAGTTTTTTTTTATTAATAAATTTCTTCATTCCACAATTTCTCAAAAAAAAATTTCAAAAATTCATAACTCGAAAACTACAAAAAATCGGCAAACATACATGGGGTATATTCTGATAGCTCATGACGTGAGGAATCTAAAAAAATTTTTTGACTTTAAGGTTTGGACCACCCTGTATAATAGATAGATTTAAAACGGGATATCAATAGGTATCAAAGACGTGATCTAAATGTAAAAACTTTTTGAAAATTACTCAAATCGTAAGTAAAGATAAATAAATAAATATCTTGGGACATCTTACACAAATCAACCTAGTCCTACGGTCACTACCAACTAGGCTACGGAGGCTGACAAAGAAAGATAAAGAAGAAGTAGGTAGGTCAGAATAAAACATACCATTCAGTGTCAAAGAAGACTTGTCGCCCTTTGAATTCAATGTCTAAAGTGCTATTTTTGCTAAATATTGTAAGTATACAGGACGTCCTAAAGTTATGGGACATGAAGGGGAAGCACCTTTAATATCGTAGATAGTGAATTTTTCTATAAGAAGACTTAATGTTATTTTTAAAATTTATTTAGTATTAGTGAATTCAAAGTTTTTCAAAAAATTACTTGCTTCACGCGGAAATGAAAACAACAACATTTTTTTCTTGGTTGGTTATTCTTTTAGTTTTAGGTACTATGTTTCTTAAGATTTTTTTTTTTATTTTTTATCTATTCTTTCGAATGACATCATAAAATTACAAAAAAAAATATTTTTGTATTAAAGTATGTTCGATGCCTAGAAAAAGCAATTTGTTTTTGGATTTTTTTATGCAGTATTATTTAATTTTTAAATTAAAATAAAGTCTTCTTTCAGCAAAATATCCTATCTACGATACATAAGGTATTTCTCCTTCATGTCTCATAAATTTGGGACGCCCTGTATAAAATGTTTAAAGTTTACCACAAAGGATAGATTGGCTGAACATAATCCCAGTTGAAGCGTACAGCAAGAACCGCGCTCTGTGTGTCTGCAACGTGCTCTCTCCAAGTAGTGAGTATATTACTGCATTTGTACCGCATGCACTGAAACATCCATCATTCAAGTAAAAATCAAGCTGATACGAATACAAACAGGATGTGTTTCCTGATTAAGGGAAAAAATACAAATACAATATTTTGACTTTGACTTTGACTTACCCATTCTATTTATAGTCTGGGTCATGGTAACTAACTGTATAATTTTCAAATCAATCCCATCATCAGCCTATGATAGTCCACTGCTGGACGTAGGCCTCTCCTATTAACTATGCGTATAAACGCATTAGGAGGAAAATACCCATAATCGCCACGCTGGGCAAGCGGATTGGCAATCGCAGTAATGTGGCCACTATGATGACGCTGCTGCCCATCATTAATCTTTTATCAAATAATGGTCAGTGACACTTCAATCCCTTAGTCGACTCTTACGACACGCGCAGCAGTTGGGGTGGTGACAAATGTATTCTTACTACCGTCACCACACGGCGGCCCATCATCAATGTTCCATAGATTAGATTAGATTAGATTTATTTATTTCACGAAGAAAATTACATTATACACTTGCATTAATATCAAAAGTATACAAATTCTCATCATGATCGTCAAAAACAGTAGAAACACATTGAATTTAAAATAACTTACATGAAATGTCGACATAATTCATAGTGTTTCTCCCAGAAGGATCGTCAATGCCATTAATAAATTTAAATAACATTAAATAAAACAATAAAAGGATAAAAACATAAACGAATATTCAGTCACTGACACTAAACTTCAATCACTTAGTCAGCTCTTACGACACCCGCAGAAGAGTTGGGGTGATGACGAATATATTTTTACTGCTGTCACACGGCATTTTGTATTTGACTTTTAAAAATGTAATTATTTAATAATTGAAAAAAAACTTGAAAAAAACTTACAATATTGAAGAAAGCAGTTTAGCGACCATCAGAAATATCCAATGATTTGCAAAACTGCATAAACATGCGAATACAGCTGTGCCTATAATGGTGATGTGGAGAGTGTACAGTCGGCCTCGAGTGTCGGCGAGGTAGCCCCAGTAGTGGGCACTCGCTATTACACCTAAAAGATACAAACAAACCTTGTACCGCCAAATGTTCCATTACGAGACATATTTAAAGAATTAAACAAGAAAATGGATGGAAAAACCCAGCGGGTGTATTTCTTTTTAGGGTTCCGTAGCCAAAATGGCAAAAACGGAACCCTTATAGATTCGTCATGTCCGTCTGTCCGTCTGTCCGTCTGTCACAGCCGATTTACTCGGAAACTATAAATGCTACAGTAACGAAATTTGGTAAGGATATGCGTTATATGAACCGCTACAGGATTATGATACTAAATTGTAAAAAAAACCATTGGGGTGGGGGCCCTCCATACATGTAACTGAGGGATAGAATTTTTTTTTTGTTGTATATAAGCGTGTGGGGTATTAATAGAAAGGTCTTTGAAAATGATATGAAGGTTTATAAATCTCATGTTTATTTAAGCAAATCGTTTTCGAGATATCAGCTCTCAAAGTCTGAAAAATGTGTCCCCCCCCCCCTCTATTTTTTAAACTACGCGATTTAAAATTCTAAAAAAAATATATGTTATGCACATTAATAAACTCTATCAACGATTTTTGGTTTGATTAAATTATCTTCTATAGTTTTTGAGGTAGGTTGATTTAACTGTATTTTTTTATAATAAATCGATAATGGTACGGAACCCTTCGCGCGCGAGTCCGACTCGCACTTGGCCGGTTTTTTTTATTTGAAATGGGCTTACGCATGGCCACAGACTAGCCAAGGGCAGAGGCCCTCCTACGATGGAGTGAATTCGCCCAGAACGTTGAACATGAACGGCTGTTCACCCTTGTCTTGAAAGCTGACGGGTTATATGATCTCGGAAATGTAGACGCCGGCAGGGAATTCCACTCCTTGGTAGGACGCATAAGAAAAGAAGAAGCCAAGCGCTAAGTGCAAATTAATGGAATATTTACCAAGTAAGTATGGAACTCGGCCGTGCGTCTAGAAGTTCGATGGTAAAATAGAGATTGTTAAACATTGTTGTGCAACTCATGCAAGGTGCCATTGAGAACATTCTCTTCAGGTTAAGGATCATTATGCTATGCTTCCAACGGGTGATCACGACATTTAACTTTTTTAAATTGCATAGTATGTGGGTGCTATTATTTTGATACTTCAAGTTTTAGTTCTCTCATGTTCCGAAAAATTTAATTAAGTGACGAATTTGATAAAACCTTAATCTCACACAAAACGAAGCAATTGGGAAAAGTGAAGGAAAACCTTTGTATAATTTTAATTATTTTATTTAGACTGATTTTTATTTCTTACATGGGTATAATCGTTTATTGCGGGTAAGTGTAAACGTATTTATTTTAAATGTACCTATTTCATAAAATTTTAATGAGTGCACGTCATATAACGTATATTTTTAACGTATTTACATTATTCTCTAATCTGGGCACAGACAATCTAATATTACAATAACCTATCAAGCATTTCAAGTTTTTTTCTTATTTTCCCGCCAAAAATGTAAGTAAAATTTCAGTTGTCACACTCTACAATATGATAATTACCCAAAATAGGAACAGATCCGATGAGCCCTTTCTCGAAGACGCCAAGTTGGAGGTCACATTGGCTGGAGGCCACGATGATCCCAACGCCGAAGACCTCAGAAATGGCGGAGATGAGCGAATAGATACTGAGGATTAATAATCTGTAGTTGTACTTTCCAAAACCTACAATGTCAAAATCACATCACATTATCAGCCTATATCAGTACATTGCTGGACAAGATAGATAGATAGATAGATAAAAACTTTATTCAAACCACAACATTCACAGTGATACAAACACAAAAAAGGAAAACAAAAACTAAACAAAATAACATTGAAACTAATGAATTAAGTTAACCTATTGTTTATTTGCGCTAGAGTCATGTGTCGTGGTATAGAATTGGCGCTGACTCATCATACGTTCTGTAGACTCGAGAGTCCACAGCGCTGATCTTCCGTCAGAACCACTAAATCTACACTAGTGCAAAGATAACGGCTTTTCCTTAGCCTATGCGTATCCTGGACTCATTAGTGTGTAGTGTGCAAACAGGTTGGCGATGGCAGTAGTATGTCCACTATGATTCTTGATGCTGCTGCCCATCATCCATCTTACACCACCCACGGGAAGAGTTGGATGGTGACAAATGAATTCTTACTGCCGTTAGTACATGGCATAAAATAATTAATTGATGTCACAATACTTATTGTCAATACATTATGTATGACAAAAATGAGCAAATACATAGTGAAATTTTAATGGTTGTAAAGCATGTTCAGCATCGAGTCCAGATTAGGGAAAATTCGGAAGAATTTTTCTCTCCCAAAAATTTGAAAGACCTACGGCCTATTTCTAGAAAGCTTGTAACTTGTAATACAAGCGGAAATCCTTATCTAATTAATAGTGTTCAAAAGAGACTTGCACTTGTATTACAAGTTACAAACGTTCGAGAAACGGGCACCTACCCCATAGATTTTTTTTAATGTTTTTCGCGTGTAAAGTAATCCTTCTCTTTTACCTAATCCGTAAAGGATACTGAACAAGCGCTGAAACGGAAAACAATCAATAAAATGTCACCTTCTATGTCAAAAAACGGACTCTTAATATTATTTATAAAAAATAATAATTAGAAACCTAGGAACCCACGACGCCCCAGGTACCGCTTGGAGGACATAGTGGAGGCAGATCTGCGACATCTTCAAGTCAATAACTGGCAAGAAGTTGCGTAGGATCGAGACAGATTGCGTGCTCTCGTTTCGGAGGCCAAGACCCTCTTTGGGTCCCTGAGCCAAATTAGTTAGTTACTTAGTCAAAGAGGAAACTCCCATGCAAGCTGTCATAGAAACCATGTGAGTCCTATTACTAAGAATGTCCACTTTATCGCTAAAAATTAAGACGAAATTTGCTTGTATCTTTACATGAATTACCTACCTAAGCATTTGTATGGTATGGTATTCATTCGAATTATTTTCTTTCAAATTAGAGTTTATTACAGTATGGTGAAACCAATTCAAAATTCATTTTCAAACGAGTAATTGAAGGGTCCACGGAATTAACATGTCCAGTGCTTAAAAAAATCATGGCAAATTTGCACCTTATTCTGTTAATAAAATAAGTAAAAAAAGTTTTAAGTTAAGCGGTTTTTATTGCACCAAAAACTAGAAAATAAAAATTTGTTGTAACTAACCGTAGATGCTACTTTGTGTAGATTACTCACGTGAAACTATTATCACTGTAGTCTTCCCAAGTCGGATACTGAAAGCCACGTTTAGCCTCTATGTCAGTGGATTAAGCGTTACCTAATCGGAAACTTTTACCAAACTGAAATAAAAACGTGGGGCGTACGCAATTGTGATTTAGTCACTATAATTATTTAAGAACACACATAGAAATTAAAACAGCAATAGAGTAATAAGTTTTGTTCTGACCTTGATAAAAATTATTTACCTCTGTAGAAGTTTTGGAACAGATGGATTCATTGCAAAATTAAAGCTACAATTACATATTTTGAACTTGTATGTTTCTTTATAATAACGCCCCACGTTTTTATTTTAGTTTGGTAAAAGTTTCCGATTAGGTAACGCTTAATCCACTGACATAGAGGCTAAACGTGGCTTTCAGTATCCGACTTGGGAAGACTACAGTGATAATAGTTTCACGTGAGTAATCTACACAAAGTAGCATCTACGGTTAGTTACAACAAATTTTTATTTTCTAGTTTTTGGTGCAATAAAAACCGCTTAACTTAAAACATTTTTTACTTATTTTATTTTCAAGTTTTTAGTGCAATTGTTAAGTTAATTTCCGATACTATACCTGCTTATTGTAGACCAAAGATGTCGTTTGTAATATGCAATACAATTATGCATGCTATCGTTTAACTCTCGCGCTTTAATCACGACACATAATTATGTAAACGTACTGGACATTATTTTATGTGTAACGAGAAGAGAATCCCTGCTGAATAGTACATTGTGCATCAAGGGAGGTAAGTACGGAATTACTAACGAGAGTGTTAGAAGCCCGACGCCGTAGGCGGAGGGCTTTTAATGACTCGAGTTAGTATTCCGCTTACCGACCGTGATGCATACAATGTTTTTCATCACACTTGCCAACAAAAAAAATATTTTTAAGACAAAATATTATTAAATGACGTACTGACGTTTCTATTACTCAAGGAATTTCACTTTTCTATTACTCCTGCTACGCATGCAAGCAATGGCGCGCTTAGACAGCAAGTGTGATGAAATAGATATTTGTAGAAACTCGACGCTAAAACAATGTCAGCTTTAATACCCGAAGTGTCTCAAATGGACGTGTTATTCATACAATACCTTAGATAACAAAGATCTGACAATAAGGAATATATCAATCAATTTGGTTTATTGAGAAAATCAAGTTTAATTTTTTATATTGTACACATTACACAAGTCGAATTTCGAGACTATAAAATATAAACTCATACTGTCAGTCGACCAACCGGAGGACCGCAGGTCTGACGGAAAGTCCGACGCGAACCGAGGGCCCAAAGGGTCAATCCATGCAGTATATCAACCGGAGGGCCATAGGCTCGACGGCACTATATGGCACGCACTACGTGAACCGGAGGGACTCACACACACTCTCTGTCTATCAATTGGAGGACCGCAGGTCCGAGTGCATGTCTTACGCAAACCACCTGCGCTGTCAGTCTATCAACCGGAGGGCCGTAGGCCCGACGGCTCGCCCTACGTGACCCACTCACGCTGTCACTATCAGCTGGAGCGGCGCAGGGCCGACGGCTCGCTCTACGCGAACCACTCACGTTGTCACTATCAGCTGGAGGGTCGAAGGGCCGACGGCTTGCCCTACGCTACGCGCTCCACTCACGCTGTCACTCTAACAGCTGGAGGGCCGCAGGCCCGACGGCTCGCCCTACGCTACGCGATCCACTCTCGCTGTCACTCTATAAGCCGGAGGGCCGCAGGCCCGACGGCTCGCTCTACGCGATCCACTCACACTGTCACTCTATCAGCTGGAGGGCCGCAGGCCCGACGGCTCGCTCTACGCTACTCGATCCACTCACGCTGTCACTCTATCAGCTGGCGGGCCGCAGGCCCGACGGCTCGCCCTACGCTACGCGATCCACTCACGCTGTCACTCTATCAGCTGGAGGGCCGCAGGCTCGACGGCTCGCCCTACGCTGCGCGATACACTCACGCTGTAACTCTATCAGCTGGGGGACGCAGGCCCGACGGCTCGCTCTACGCGATTCACTCACGCTGTCACTCTATCAGCTGAGGGGCGCAGGCCCGACGGCTCGCTCTACGCGATCCACTCCCGCTGTCACTCTATCTGCTGGAGGGCCGAAGGCCCGACAGCTCGCCCTACGCTACGCGATCCACTCACGCTGTCACTCTATCAGCAGGAGGGCCGCAGGCCCGACGGCTCGCTCTACGCTACTCGATCCACTCACGCTGTCACTCTATCAGCTGGAGGGCCGAAGGCCCGACGGCTCGCCCTACGCTACGCAATCCACTCACGCTGTCACTCTATCAGTTGGAGGGCCACAGGCCCGACGGCTCGCCCTACGCTACGCGATCCACTCACGCTGTCACTCTATCAGCTGGAGGGCCGCAGGCCCGACGGCTCGCCCTACGCTATGCGATCCACTCACGCTGTCACTCTATCAGCTGGAGAACCACAGGCCCGACGGCTCGCCCTACGCGATTCACTCACGCTGTCACTCTATCAGCTGGAGGGCCGCAGGGCCGATGGCTCGCTCTACGCTACTCGATCCACTCACGCTGTCACTCTATCAGCTGGAGGGCCGCAGGCCCGACGGCTCGCCCTACGCTACGCGATCCACTCACGCTGTCACTCTATCAGCTGGAGGGCCGCAGGCTCGATGGCTCGCCCTACGCTGCGCGATACACTCACGCTGTAACTCTATCAGCTGGGGGACGCAGGCCCGACGGCTCGCTCTACGCGATTCACACACGCTGTCACTCTATCAGCTAAGGGGCGCAGGCCCGACGGCTCTCGCTCTACGCGATCCACTCACGCTGTCACTCTATCTGCTGGAGGGCCGAAGGCCCGACGGCTCGCCCTACGCTACGCAATCCACTCACGCTGTCACTCTATCAGTTGGAGGGCCACAGGCCCGACGGCTCGCCCTACGCTATGCGATCCACTCACGCTGTCACTCTATCAGCTGGAGAACTACAGGCCCGACGGCTCGCCCTACGCGATTCACTCACGCTGTCACTCTATCAGCTGGAGGGCCGCAGGGCCGATGGCTCGCTCTACGCTACTCGATCCACTCACGCTGTCACTCTATCAGCTGGAGGGCCGCAGGCCCGACGGCTCGCCCTACGCTACGCGATCCACTCTCGCTGTCACTCTATCTGCTGGAGGGCCGCAGGCTCGACGGCTCGCCCTACGCTGCGCGATACACTCACGCTGTAACTCTATCAGCTGGGGGACGCAGGCCCGACGGCTCGCTCTACGCGATTCACTCACGCTGTCACTCTATCAGCTGAGGGGCGCAGGCCCGACGGCTCGCTCTACGCGATCCACTCACGCGGTCCCTCTATCTGCTGGAGGGCCGAAGGCCCGACAGCTCGCCCTACGCTACGCGATCCACTCACGCTGTCACTCTATCAGCAGGAGGGCCGCAGGCCCGACGGCTCGCTCTACGCTACTCGATCCACTCACGCTGTCACTCTATCAGCTGGAGGGCCGAAGGCCCGACGGCTCGCCCTACGCTACGCAATCCCCTCACGCTGTCACTCTATCAGTTGGAGGGCCACAGGCTCGTCGGCTCGCCCTACGCTACGCGATCCACTCACGCTGTCACTCTATCAGCTGGAGGGCCGCAGGCCCGACGGCTCGCCCTACGCTATGCGATCCACTCACGCTGTCACTCTATCAGCTGGAGAACCACAGGCCCGACGGCTCGCCCTACGCGATTCACTCACGCTGTCACTCTATCAGCAGGAGGGCCGCAGGCCCGACGGCTCGCTCTACGCTACTCGATCCACTCACGCTGTCACTCTATCAGCTGGAGGGCCGAAGGCCCGACGGCTCGCCCTACGCTACGCAATCCACTCACGCTGTCACTCTATCAGTTGGAGGGCCACAGGCTCGACGGCTCGCCCTACGCTACGCGATCCACTCACGATGTCACTCTATCAGCTGGAGGGCCGCAGGCCCGACGGCTCGCCCTACGCTATGCGATCCACTCACGCTGTCACTCTATCAGCTGGAGAACCACAGGCCCGACGGCTCGCCCTACGCGATTCACTCACGCTGTCAGTCTATCAGCCGGAGGGCCGCAAGCCGTTGTGGCCGTTGGGGCGGTAAGGTTCTCGAGTGCCGGTCACGTACAGGAAGGCGCAGCGTGGGTAGGCTCGGGTGGGTAGGCCGGGGTGCGTAGGTGGGTAGGTGAAGGTCGCTGGATGCGGGTGGCACAGGGCTTGTCCTTGTGGCAATCTTTGGGGGAGGCCTATATTCACCAGTGAATATCTTACGGCTGATATGATGATGATGATGATAATTAAATCAGTATGTTTCTACCAAATATCTAAAGCAGTACTTCAAAATCTACATTTCGCTAAACCTAGCGGTTGAGGCAGGCAGTTACACTGGAGTATCAGATTTGAGGAGTTGGATGTTAGTATTAAATTCGCATGTTTCTACTCTATATACTCGTATGTAAAGAACTTCTTTAAAATCAAGATATCTATAGAAGGTAAGCCTTGCGGTTATTGTGGGCAGTACTGCAGCATCAGGACTGAGGAGTTGGAAGTCAAGAAGGCTGTTAGTATTTGATTATGCCAAACATGGTATACTTTCATTTTCACTTGTCTAACACTCTTGGTTAAGGTATGCAGTACGCCTGCAGCATCAGGCTTTGAGGATACAAGGATACAAATATTATAATCTTGCATTGTCATGGGGACTTGATAAGAGTTCCAAATTTTATTGATTTCGGTCCAGTAGAAGTGGTCGAAAAATCGATCACAAGATTTGAAGCATCGACGACAGTTGATACGCGGTGAAGTTAATAAAAACCGTTTAAAAACCGTTTAATAAAAATAAGGTGATTTTTGTTTCTGTAATTAGAATTAACTAGACATATTTTTCCCGTTGACCCTTCATTTGGTACTTTTTAACTGCTTAATGACTAGCGATTTTAGAAATTTATGTTTTTATGGTAAATATTAATTTAAGATACGTTTCGTAGTTTTACCTTCCTATTCATATACGTCGCCTAACTTAAAATCATTTGACCCGTTTTATTTCATAGACTTATTGATAAGACCGAAAGTAACAAACGATACTTATCGGTATGGCAAGTTACGAGAAGTTTATGAATAAAAGACTTATTGTGTAAAATAATATTAAATTGTTTGAGTTACAATTTGTTATTATGACTAAGTAGCAAAAAAACTAAAGCCCAACTAGTCCCTACAAAGGCGTCGAAATAAAAATCTGTACTATTGGCGATCTTCATTATAAATCAGATGTTAATTAAAATTGCGCTTCCTGATTTGATGTTTCGTAGTTAAAAAACAAATATTTCAACAAGACTACAATGTTTATATGGTATTATCAGTAGCAGATGTTATCAAATTACCGAGCATGACAAAGCATCCTCGTTAGGTCCAATGTACATTACAATGTGCACTCCACTTCAATGAAATTTAAACCTTTCATAAACTGAATAAGGTCGCATTTCCTTTGTTTCCTTTGTTTGGTTGATTTAACACACAAACAAAGGTCACCACTATTCCTTACAATTTAAATAGCAAGGTTCAAAATAAGATTAAAAGTAAGAGTTTGTGTAAGATGTCCGAATATTTTTTTTTATTTTTTTTTAAGAGAAATTGTACGGTGGGCTTTACGAGCCTAACTCATGTCTAGTTTTTTTTTTAATTAAGAAAATAAATAATTATTTTAAAAATTATTTAATTGTAAAATGTAAACGATTGATTCATGGTATTTAGTTTTTTTTTCAATTTTAAAATATTGAATTTAATTAAAATTCATTCTCACTTACCCGTTAAACTTAAAGCTTCTTCAAACTCAATATCTCTTATTTGCTTTATTTCTACATTATTAATTTCTATTGCATCTGAACTATTTTTGCTACCATGAGCTTTATTTTTATCACTTATATTTCCGTTTTGCGACATTTTTAATAAGTAAAATTAATACTGTTTCATTATTTCCATCTGATGCCCTCTGTAGTATAACTTCGTGTGATTTAAGATAATTGTACGCGAAATACTTGCCGTTTTATAAGTAAATGTGTACATAGTGCTATCAATTTATTTAAATATCAAATGTAACTTTATATCAGCTTCAGCAATTATTTATAGTATAAACAATGAGTTGTGTATATGTACTGTTCAAAGTTAAATAATCATCTGTATTTTTATTGATTCATTTTCTTACAGTCCACAATACACAGGCTTCTCCCATTACCAATTTATAGGATGGTTTAGTAGGTAAATACCCATACTGCCATCCTAGCGTAGAAAGCAATATTTGCTATGAAACTCCATAGCAAAAATCTGCCTTAAGTTCTAAGGTAGGCAGCTTTTTGTTATCGAGTTTCATAGCAAATAATGCTTTCTACACTACGAACGGCGGTCTATCTAATTATCACGCTGGGCAAGTCGATTGCTGATCGTCGATGTAAGCCTAAATACGTTTATAGGGAATAGACAATGTAGATTTATCTTGATGTCTGTGAGGTAGAGGTTTAAAGGTGTGTTCACAACCCTGTAAATGACAAATAAAAGTACGGGAGTAACGTAAAATTCATAACAATGGCTTGTTATGAACAAAGCCCGCATGGCGGGAGCAAAAGCGCACGTTTCATAAGTGCTTATTAATTTACTTCGACATCCATACCAACATTTCATATATTAAAAAAAACATCAAACTTCTTAGTTAGGTTGGTACACAGTATTAGGTAAAGCAGGTTCATAATAAGTAAGCCTAATTATTTAACTTCGTTAGACGCAGCTTGCTATTATCATAAATGTTTACCTGAAATCAAGCGACTCACACAAACATTGTCCAATAAGGAATCAGTGTACCTACATATATTTGGAGTTAAACATGCAATGCATAATAGCAATATTTTCAGCAATCTAAAATGTATGAACAAAATTACCTAGTACCATAAAACCAATACTAATACTTATTAATTTATCATTTAAATATGATAATGTGCAATTGTGCAGTTGAATAAAAACGTTGACGTATCAACATTAAAATTCTTAAATAATTTGACATGCATCTGGAAAAGAAGTGGAACTACTGGGAAAGATGTCGATAAAATAGTCGATATTTAAATAAGCACAAGTGAAAGGTACATTTGGCTCCCGTTCCGGGCTTCGGTTATGAACTAGCGACCATGTTTACCCATTCATAATTATGTATGTTATGCCTCCACTAGACGTCTGTGGATGGGTCCCCAGACGTCGGCATATGCATCCGCAGACCTTCACCAAGCGTCCACACGTCTGTTGACCGTTCAGTCTGAGTACAATCTCGTCAGACGCTACACGCGAGAAAGATGGACGTTGAACCGTAGCAGCCGCACCATGATTTAAAAAATAACCTATTTTATTGAGTCCGTTTACGTGCGCCAGTTACCTATTGCGTCATGGGCATCTTATTAAAATATGTAATTAATGACTTTAACTGTATTTTTTTAAATTTACCTACAAAGATAAAATCCTATTATAAAAAGAACACACCCTCCAGCAGGTCCGCTTGCGGCATGGAGCCCATAATGCTGGCGGCGTTACCTCTCTGCACTGCAAGAGCGATGCGTTGAGAGAGGTACGCGCCAGCCCTTGGGTCCCCAGTTGTGTTGACCAGCCGTGCCGACATGGCCCTCATGAAAGTTTTCATGTCAGGTGACCAGGGTCCCAGGGTCTCTATCGCGAGCGCCGCAAACTCATAGTCCTTGAGAAGGGACGAGTATTTGCGGCGCTTGAGAACCTGGGCCTGGTCAGCTGCAGCACCAGACTGTAAACGGGTGGCCTGGATGTGGGACTGGGCAAAGATATCTACGCACGTAACGTCCCACACCAAGGCCCTTCCCAATCTCCACGGCACCAATGTTGCTCCATCGGGGCGCTTGCCATTTTTTTTAATTGTATTGGTGGTAAACCAGGAACTTGTAGGCATGCATTCGCATTGGTAGACAGCGGCCGGCTGACGGCGCGTCGGACGTGTGGAGTAAACTTGTGAGTGACAAATCATTTTTTAGCATTCCTTCTAAGAAAAACGAATGACGTCGAATGAGATAGAATCGTGCCGTGAGATAGCTAGTTCAAGTACGTGGTGTGGTGAATCGCATTATATTTATACACCGTGGGCTGTTTAAGCCCGATCGATCTTAACAGTGTATTCCCGCAAACATTTAGAAACTATAATGTCGCATTAAACTTTATTATCAAAATATTTTCTTCGGTTACCGCAAGGATTACTCATGAAATAAAACTATGAAAACGGATAAAATCGCGTATATTAATTAACTTTAACTTCATACTGACGTTTCGAACATTTTACAGGGTTCGTGGTCTGTGGGCGAGGATGAGGTTAAAGTTAATTAATATACGCGAGCTTATCCGTTTTCATAGTTTTATTTCATACATTCAATAAATAAAAAATTAAAAAAACAAAACATTTTTTTTTCACCAAAAATTACATAAGTCATATAATTTTTTTTTTGTTTTTACATCAAAAATGCGTGGTTAAAATCTTTCGGGGTTAAACAGCCCACGGTGTATACACAGAAATCGACCTAGTAGGTCATATTTTTGCTGGCCGTCATTGAAAGGTTATATGATAATTGCAGTTTAATTATTATCGCGCTCGAAAACCAGCAATACCGTTTTCAATAAAATAATGTTAGTTCGTCAGATATTGAAAAACTAAATATTCATACAATTGCCGGGAATTTTTGCAAAAACCAATAATGCCTGCCGTTTGAAGCCGATTTAATTCGTTACCGCGTTTGAGTTTGTGGAACTAAAACACAATATCGTTCCAATACTTTCAATTTATTCTCTCCGACTATCGGAATTTTAATATTTTAAAATATAAAATTACTAGGTACATTTTTATTAAATCCACTTTATAGTTCAAAAACTATTTTCCATCAGGTATTAGGGTGCGGCTCCACTGACGAGGAGAGGAGCGGAGCTGTGGGAGCTTGGCTAATGAGACCGCATCACATT
>JALPQI010018014.1:0-31935 GCA_025490895.1 Thaumatotibia leucotreta
AACGTAATCCTGGATCCTATAGTTGTGTATCTACTCTTAGCCTTCCTATTTGATATAAGTTATATTTATAATGTGGGCAGTTTTCATTTTTTTCATTTAAATTCACGAGCGCTTTCGATCCTGATAGAAATAAAAAAGTGACCCAAAAAATGGGGTGGTGACGGCAGTAAGAATACATTTGTCGCCACCCCAACTCCTCCTGCGGGTGTCGTAAGAGTCGACTAAAGGATTGAAGTGTCACAGACCATTTTTGATAACGATTGATGATGGGCAGCAGCGTCATCACTGTAGACACATTACTGCGATCGCCAATCCGCTTGCCCAGCGTGGCGATTATGGGCATTTACCTCCTAATGCGTCTATACGCATAGTTTAATAGGAGAGGCCTTCGTCCAGCAGTGGACTATCATAGGCTGATGATGATGACCCAAAAAAAAATCCATTGAGTTACTATTTTTCATACACTTTCATCGAACGTAACTCAGAAGAAGACAAAAAAATTTATGGAATTTTCGGGACACACTTTTCTGCTAATGAGAATCTAAAGAAATCGCAATCTTTAGTCGAAAAATTTTGGAAAATTAAAAAAAAACGACAAGTAAATAAAAATCGTCCCATTTATAACATTCACTGTTTCAAACACACAGTAATTTCTTAACCAATGTATTGTATCGAATAGGATTTATTTCGATTTATAAGTCAGATAAAATTTGTTCATTAATTTATGACAACAATAACTACTTAACAATAATATTATGTAATATTGACTCCGAACTCAATGTTAAAGATACATTTTGATCGTGCCACCATGTCTTCTTTGCCTGGTAATTTTACACAAAGTAACCGAAATAGCTCTCCGAATCGCTAAACTGAAGTGGCAGTGGGCGGGGCACATTGCGCGTAGAACCGATGGCCGTTGGGGCGGGAAGGTTCTTGAGTGGCGGCCACATACCGGCAGGCATAGCGTGGGTAGGCCCCCCACAAGGTGGACTGATGACCTGGTGAAGGTCGCAGGAGTCCGCTGGATGCGGGTGGCGCAGGACCGGTCATTGTGGCAGTCTTTGGGGGAGGCCTATGTTCAGCAGTGGACGTCTTTCGGCTGATATGATGATGATGATGATGAAGTAACGTCAACATTCCGTAGCAAGTTTGAGAAAAGTAAATTTCGTTCGTGCCACCTTGTCTTCTATATCTGGTAATTGTATACAAAATCAGGCCAGGGTCTTTTAAAACATGGTACAAGGGTCATATAAATTGTGTTATTAATATTTTTAATTAAACCTCAAGTTCCATTGAAAAGTTTAAATTGAATCCCTTGGCCGTAAAGCGTTCATAAAGTTTATAATACGACATGACTCGAGCCGTTTATATGTGGGCATTAACTTGTTTATGAAATCTAACAATCGTCATGGGTAGGTACTTTAATTTGTTGGCAAAACTCAACTTTAAAAAAACCGGCCAAGACCATGTCGAGCCACGCTCAGTAGTTATGCAAAACCGGCTGGGCCGATTACGTTCGAAATAGTTTTATTTTAAAGTATTCTAAAAGCCTCATGATTTTTTTCATATTTTTTGGACCTACGGATCAAAAGTTAGAGGGGGAACACATTTTTTTTTCTTCTGGAGCGATTTTCTCCGAAAATATGGACTTTAGAAGAAACTTTCCTTAAAGACCCTTATTCTTTTTAAGAGGCCTATTTAATCGTACCCCACACAAATAAAAAAACGGATTACGGCAAATAAAAAAAATCATTCCCACTTCACCCGTACATGTATTTGAACTAATCTGCCGCTAAATAATTAGTACTATGTTATGTAAGATAGCCGGTGTAATTACTGGTATAGAGACAATCCATCTAAGTCCTCAGTGTAGGCATTTTTTTGGACACTATGTCCATGGGCCTCAGTTCCCCATCAGGTGGGCTGAGAACTCAGATGTCTACCTTCGTTACATAAAAAAAAATCTATTACGTATTTTACATTAGTTGGCGGAAAATCTTAATTGGGCTAGTATATTTCTTAGATACGAGGTTACCGTTTTGTCAGCGTGATTAATATTTAAACCTGTACCAAATTGCAAATTTCTAATATTGTATTAACGGCCTCTGAGCTATGCTGCAGACAGACAGACAGACGGACATGGCGAAACTATAAAGTTTCTTAGTTTACTACGGAACCTTAAACTGCATTAATATTTCTCATGCCGCGTTAAACTGACACAGAAATGTTAACATTACTAACCAATTCATGTTACATTACGCGTTTCTACTGAAACATAGTGTATCTCTCCCTTGAGAGCCCAGGCTTGCTTAATGAAATCATATAATTTGATACGAAATTTTAAGCATTTCAGAGCAGGAATATAACGTATTAAGAGGTAATTTTAATTAGTATATTTTATGCAGTCGTGTTTCCAAAGTTTGTTCACCAATTTACATGTTTGTAACACTGGGTAATTCGTTAGATAGTATCTACTTTGGATAGTAGGTTCTCATCCTTACGGTTATGATAGTGTCAGATATATCACTATCAGATATATCAGACCGGCCACAATTCTCGAAAATATCTGGCTGCTAAGCCATGTTGCCAATCACTAACGCTTAGTAGCGTATTGTAGTTTTCTCTCTCTGTCACTCTTTTATATTAGTGCGACAAAGACAAGTAACTGCCTTTCGTTTACGATTGACGACTAAGCGTTAGCGTTTGGCAACTTGTCTAAGCACCCTGAACATGCACTCTAAGGTATGAAATCAACGAATTTCGACGAATCACGTTTTGTGTAACGAATGAATTTCATAAAGTGGGGGCTAGAATAAGCGAATGCTCGTTTGGTCTAAATGCACCTTAATGCCTGGGCAATGGAGGTGTTTGTGAGCACCCTGGTTGTTCTGATATATTACATAGTGACTGTAGAATTTAAAATCATCGGTAATGACTATTTATTTTTATTTTATCCATTTTCCTTTGAATTTTCGGGTAAATGTTGGAATTTTTCTACTCAAAATCACGAGGTCTTTCGATACTGATCGGGAAAAAAATTTACCTTGGATTTTTCCTATTTTGTTACCATTTTCCATACACTTAAGGCAGTAACAAATTTTGGGACATTTTTTTTTCTTTTGGGATCAAAGAGCTCCTGATTCCGAGTAGAAAAACCCAAAATGTAACCACAAATTCAAAATTAAGAAAATGGACGACATAACAGGTACAGTTGACGTCAAAAATATCATTACGGTTTTGGTGCCAAAAATATATTTACACGACCTTAACATCAAAGCGATAAAGTCCTGTAAATATATTTTGCCGCCTAAACCGTAATGCACTGTGGTCCCGCGCCCTAAGAAGGGCGGTCATAGGCATTTCGCGCAGTTAACAGCTGCATTAATGCATGCCAAAGCATGTAATTATGAAATATTATAGTAAATTACAGTTAAATAAACAAACTATAGTACTATAACGATATTTTATTAGGTTTATAGAACTATAGTTTGTAACAGTAACAGTAATAGAACACTTAAATTATATCGGTAAGAAAATAAAAATAAAAGAAAATATATTTAAACTAATTACATCTAATTTAAACGAATTACTGTCCTGAATGATTATCTTATTACATTCTAAATAGTTCTACCTGTAATTAAATTGTATACAATTAAAATATATAATTTACGTGTCTCCTAATGAACATCTCTCCTTATGACTTGTAATAATTTCATAACTAGTTATAACTAATTTACTACATACATAATTGCTTATATTCGCTATGCCCGGTACTCCCATCAAACCCCCATTTCCCTATTTAAACAAACTCGTTAATGAGATCAATATTTTTTACAAAATCTTTTCGTGGTTCTAGTATTCTGCATGTTGTATGGTCCAAAAATATTGTGATTCTATTTCGGCAGATGATTCCGTAACTTAACTCACTGATGATGATGGATAACACAGCTTCTTAGCCTCCAACTTTTTTTGATATAATGGTAACGCATTCGGAGACTTCTTATTGATGAATTCTTTCATCAAATTTTACTGATGATTACTCAACTTTGCCTCATTTATAAAAGATAACACTTTATCCACAGAATTGATGTGAGATTGACTGGATTCACTAAGCAAAGGGTTTATCGTAGAATGATCTACCTTAGCTAGCTCCGCAAATCTGCGCCGTTTGGACCTTTTGCTGCAGTCCATGAAATCCTTTCTAAAATTATGACCACTCGTTGAAGAACAATCACTACCCGGCAGGCACTCTGCTAGGTGCACGGTACTATCTACATTTTCATTCGATAGATTACAGACTTCAATACTGTTCAGGCAATCACTGTATTTTTTTAACATACGAGATTTTGATCGCTGGATCTTTTTCCTGTTGCTATCTATTATTAAATAACGAATAATAATATATTCTCTTGCATAAGTGAGAAATCTTCTCATGTAAGTTATCGGTATTGACATTTGCAACATCTGGCAGTAACTGTGATAGTGTTTGAAACACTTGACGAATTCCTTCAATGTCGCAATTGGTCTTCTTAACAGACAATCAAGTCTCAAAAATAAGAATTCTTATAAAAAACACTTAAAATTTGTACCTAAAATAAATAAATAAACAGTTAAATAAAAATTAGGTTTTTCGTAGCATGTTCTACGCCTTTGAACGCAAGGCGTAGACCTCTTCTATAGCCCACAATCGCAAGTCAACGCAAAATTTCTTAATTTATTCGTAAAATTGAGTTTTTAATAAACATTATCATATATCATTTATTACGGGCATCGGCCGGCATTGCAGTTAAAAGTTTCGATAAAAATCAGAAAACACTAAATAGTATTGCGACTTAACTGCCTTGGCGTAGCACCTCATTAGTAAATATATTATGTATTCATAATTTAAAAAGAACCACAAAACATATAATGCATACCTTCAACTTTAATATCCATTGCAAAGCAAACGCGTAACAATATTTTTTTTTTAAAAAACTCGTGTCGCGTATTACGCTAATGAGCTTCTTGATAACACTAGTAACAAGGACTTATCCGTTGTGTTCACTTCAGATGACCAAACATAAATGTTCTATAAAACTAGTTGCAATTATTTTTATACCATGACTTAATATGACTAATAGGTAAGTAATTAGGATAAAGATAATGATATAATTCAATCATCGTCATTGGACCTCTATGACCTACTACGGGACCACAGTGTAATGATATCATTGACGTATACTGTGCCTAATCTAAAAAAAAATCGGCCAAACAAAAATTTTCAATTTGGTATATTCTGGGGCCCGTTGCTCGAACTCTTGTAACTTGTAAAACAAGTGGAAGTCGCTTTTTGACACTATTAATAGATAGCGACATCCGCTTGTACAACAAGTTACAAGCTTTCGAGAAATAGGCTCCTCGTATGTGAAGTTAATCATCTGCGAAAAGACAAGATACCCTACCTATACTCACAAAATCACAAAGTAACGTATTTAAAAAGCACTCGACTCGCGTCCTGCTTCAACTGAGAGGCAAGACAATGGTGCCTTTATTAGATCCCATCTGAGAAGAGGCTGGTCGCTTCCGCACCTTTTGAGGTCCGCTCGATACGTGTTGAAGCCATATTGTGTTACTAATTTTAGAACATAGTTATATTAGGTTAGGTATTCCGTGCAACTTATTCGATAATCGCATTTTACATAACTGGCGATCACGATCTTCATTCCCAAGTGTCAGAGCTTCGTTTGATTATAAATTAAATATTTGATTATGTACTTTTACTTTATTCACGTAATTTAAAGTCGGTAATTGCTCGACATATTTCGATCCATTTAGAGGATCCTCATCATAATTCGCAATAATATGGACATGACTCCAAAGTTGATTGAATAATTAATCATTTTTAGAAAATTACCTATCTATGAAAACCTTTGTAAATAAGTCACCTTAAAGCTTTGAAATAAAATTTAACGAAATTATTCGTCTAATTATTAATTTAATCAACTTTGGAGTCAAGTCCATATTATTGCGAACAATGACGCACATTTATCCGGTCTCTGGTATTAATAAACAGTAATCCAAAACTATTCACAAAATACGTGGCAAAAGCCCCTAGGAGCAGGAATTCCCTGCAAACCGGAGCCTACCAAGAAGCCTGATGGATTGTTAAATTTCGAGCGCTGCCGTGACCTACTCGATTTCCGGTCCCGACGGCGCATCCGGTGACGTTCGGGCGTGTGGGGCCACAGACAAGTGGCCTAGATTCCGCATTACATCAAGCTCAAACTAAATTCACCTTTAAGCGCAAGTTGCGCAAGCATGTCTTTGACAATTCTTAAGATTAATGTTCTGGTGCTTTAGTAAATAGCAGGTATATTATGATATTATATATTTTGATATTTATATCATCTATTTATTGCATATATAGAAACTATATTATTATTAGGAGGTACTCATATTTTGTTACTGTACACCCTACACTGAGCATGGCCCGACATGGTCTTGGTCGGTTTTTAGGGTTCCGTAGCCAAAATGGCAAAAACGGAACCCTTATAGATTCGTCATGTCCGTCTGTCCGTCTGTCCGTCTGTCCGTCTGTCACAGCCGATTTACTCAGAAACTATAAATGCTACAGTAACGAAATTTGGTAAGGATATGTGTTGTATAAACCGCTACAGAATTATGATACTAAATTGTAAAAAAAACCATTGGGATGGGGGCCCTCCATACATGTAACTGAGGGATAGAACAATTTTTTTAGTTCTATATAAGCGTGTGGGGTATTAATACAAAGGTCTTTGAAAATGATATAAAGGTTTATTAATCTCATTTTTATTTAAGCAACTCGTTTTCGAGATATCAGCTCTCAAAGTCTGAAAAATGTGTCCCCCCTCTATTTTTTAAACTACGCGATATAAAATTCTAAAAAAAATTATATGTTATGCACATTAATAAACTCTATCAACGATTTTAAGTTTGATTAAGTTATCTCCTATAGTTTTTGAGGTAGGTTGATTTAACTGTATTTTTTAAATAATAAATTGATAATGGTACGGAACCCTTCGCGCGCGAGTCCGACTCGCACTTGGCCGGTTTTTTGTTTTACATTTGTGTAGGTACGTATTTCAAAACGTATACAAAAACCGAGTTTACTAACGCCAGAGGTGGGATATAAAGCCGCCGCGGCTTCACACGGGTACAATACTGATACTGAAACCTTCCTCCTGAATTACTCTACCTATTAAAAAAACCGCATCAAAATCCTTCAAGTAGTTTTAAAGATATAAGCATATTTCGTATTTTAAAGATTCGAGCATATACATATAGGGACAGATAAAGTGACTTGGTTTTATACTATGCAGTGATGATTTATATAGCAGCTACTTAAAAATACAACTTAAAAATATTTAAGAAATCAATGTGACTTTTTCGACTAAATATTGATATAATATTTAGTCGAATAGTCACATTGATTCACATTGATAAGTCAATTCTTGTATAAAGTATCCAATTTAGTAATAACCAATAGTCAAAGAAATACGGTATTTTATCAAACAGACTGTTTCTACAAGGTCGATCATAAATTCATGACTTTTTCTCTTAAGTATAATCTGTTATCGTTTGAAAGAAAAGGGCCGTGATTTCTTATCATTTTGTTGACAACTATAGACACAATTTCTAAAGTGTAATGAACTGATTGTGTAAGCTGAAGGGTATAAAAAGTAGTCATCATCGGCCTATCGCTGTCCACTGCTGGACATAGGCCTCCCCAAATACACGCCACCGTTTTCGATCTTCAGCTGCTCGCATCCAGCTCCTGCCAGCCATCCTGCTCAAATCGTCGCTCCACCTTGCCTGAGGGCGTCCTACACTACGCTTGCCGAGACGCGGTCCCCACTCAAGAACTCGTTTACCCCAACGGTTGTCGGTTCTACGCTTCTACTAATATAGATATATTAGGTATGGCCAGCCCACTGCCACTTCAGCTTGCCAATACGGTGGGCTATGTCGGTCGAGGACGTGTTTCCATACAAATGACACCTATTAATGACTCGAGCGAGGTGCCATTTGTATGGAAACACATCCTCGCACATCTCTGGTGGAAACGCAGCCTAAAATGTAGTAAAAATCATTATTACGAATTCGTTTTCGAACTTCCCATTAGCACACAAATCTCTTCAAGGTTTTACCTACGATGGGTCTTATAAAACTTATTGTACTAAAACTCTGTTATTAAATAAATCAGAAAATCAGTATCATCTAGCAGTAAGTGATCTGTGAACGTACTGCTGTCAGTTTAAATGTGTTCGAGCAGCATGTTAGATGTTAAAACTATGGTGTTACCGACATATTCCGATTTTGGGTGCTGTTTTGAGTAATACCTACATCGTATGTATTTACATTTTATTACTTATTTCATCATCATCTCAGCCATAAGACGTCCACTGCTGAACATAGGCCTCCCCTTTGGACCTCCACATGTACCGGATAGATGCGACCTGCATCCAGCGTGTGCCGGCGCGGCGTCTGTCCATCTTGTGGGTGGACGTCCAACGCTGCGTTTGCCTAGCCGTGGTCTCCACTCGAGCACTTTTCGACTCCATCGACCATCTGCTCTGCGTGCATTATTTATTTACGTATTCGAGTTTTTCACACAACATAGTCTATCTCAGTGTACTACTGGACGTAGGCCTCTTCTATTAAATACGCGTGATGGGTTGTTCCCGACAATTTTCCAATATGACTATGGGGAAAGTTTCCATTTGGGAATATTCCCCTTATTGTTTCGTGTCAAGGCGGGCCAAAACCACGGGAAAACCTTCGATGGGGCTGGCCGGGGCATTGGCAGGCCGAGAAGAAGATGGCGGGACGACCTAGACGCATTCTATCCAAATTGGTGGGAGAACTGTGACGACCGGGCCGAATGGAGGAAAAGAGGGGAGGCCTTTACCCAGCAGTGGGACACTAAACTAGGCTAATAAAAAAATTTGTATCGTGTTCATATTGTGCTGGGAAATTTACCGGTAACGACCCGTCACTAAAATACGCATATGAACACTTTAGAAGTTACGTGTACCAATAATCTCCACGCTGGGCAAACGGATTGGCGATTATATGACGTTGCTTCCCATTGTTAATCTTGTGTCAACGAATGGTCAGCGACAATTTAATCCCTTAGTTGACTCTTACGATACCCATGGGAAGAATTGGGGTGGTGGCAAAGGTATTCTTACTGCCGTCACCACACGGCTTTGTCATTAAAATTTTATTGCACATTAAAAAAGTACATGCGGTCTTAATGGCTTTAGGCATTCTCTACCAGTCAACCACGTGAATTTGGTGGAAAATCTGGAAAATAATTAATTAGCGAATATTAGAACACTTTACAAGGTTTGTGGTCTACTGATGACTGACAGTGGAAGGAATTTGATATTATTATCTATAAATCATCATCATCATCATCATCATCAGCCCATAGTCGTCCACTGCTAGACATAGGCCTTCCCCAATTCGCGCCACCATACTCGGTCCTCATAATTATAAATACCTCCTTCAAAATAAGACAATATTATTACGACCATTAATTCTAACGGTGGTTTTACATATCAAATACATTAATTAAGCCAGTTATTCATTACAAGTTTTATTTCATGAATAACTATCACGTTAAACGAAGAAAAAAAGTAATTAAATTTAGCCCGCGGAATCTATTATATGTATATTATACTAAATCAAATCAAATCAAAATTCCTTTATTGTAATAATTTACATGTTTGTGATACAAGGGATGAAAGTTTTGCTTGTATTAGTCTAGGTAAGTAATCTATATGTTCCTATACCCTTAACTATAAAAGACAAATGAGAACCTTCATCTACAATAGAGGAGCTTAGAGTCGCACCTGCGACTGACAAATTCCACCATAAAACTGGAAACTTGCCTTATCTCATAACTAGAGCCGGATGGGACATATCCAAATCTCTATGTGATCGGTTAAGGTTTCGATAATGAGTCTGGGTTAGGTGCATTTCATGAAAGTCTTTTTTGTCGGGAACGTGACGGCTACGACAGATACCTTAGAAAACAACTAGTTATAAAATTAAGATACACCAAAACTTGTATTCGTAACTTTCTTAGATGTACGGGAAAAACAGCATCACGTACCCGATATTCTCGTGACACTGTTAGCTGACAACCCTCACATTTTGCGAGTATTTCTTTTTATTTAGCCCATTTTTATAATTTTGAAATTATATTAAAATTTTAGGTTATTTCTACTAAGAATCACGAGCTTTTTCGATGTTAATGGGAAGAGAATGTCCTACGGACTTTTTTCCTATTTTGCTACCATTTTCCATACACTTTGGCGGTAACAAAGAAGGAAGTTTTGGGACATTTTTTATTTTCCAAACAAACGATAATTACCTGATTTAAACTTATCACTCGTACTTTAAAGATAAACGTCTTAATCGCGTAAACTTACGCCCACGGGTGTAGCGTCATGCCCGAAACGTCAGGTTATAATTAAACGTAAGTTTACGCGATTAAGACCCGTTTGTCTTTAAAATATGGTTAATTACCTGCTTGCTAAGTTAGTTATGTCTGCGATGACCTCACTCTAACTCATGATAAGAACACTAAAGAAGCATTGGCTCACTGCAGCTCAGTCGAATCCAACAGACCTTCCAAAGGTTAAACTGACCTTAGGCCCACAATGCGACTACAAATCCCGCACTCAGACAATTACCGAACTTCCCAAAATCGATTAACCGTCGCATAATATATTCATCGGCATCCATCATCGGAGGATATCTGTCCCCTGGGGCGGACTTACCGCCGACAGCAATTTGAACATTACTTGAAATATTGATTAAGTGTAAGTGCTACATTTGAGATTATTTTGGAATCCTGTAACTTTATTACTTTGCCGTAACTATATTTTGATGAGTTTGGGACGCAACGTTAACCTGTATTGGGTTGCTGTGTTTTCACTAAGATGTCATGCTATCTTTGTCACACTTGTTAGAACTAGGTCGGTATGAACAAGATAGCAGTATCAATCAACAAATAGTTTTGCGGCATGTACGAGTAGGTACAATACGAGTACATAAATAATGAGCGCCCTCTATAGCAAATTCAACGCAATGGGGAGTTGTCGAGTTTGCGAACGATCGTGGTAAACACACGTCTTTGAGTGGCTTAAGGTTGTAGTACCT
Source organism: Thaumatotibia leucotreta (assembly GCA_025490895.1). Classification (NCBI taxonomy): domain Eukaryota; kingdom Metazoa; phylum Arthropoda; class Insecta; order Lepidoptera; family Tortricidae; genus Thaumatotibia; species Thaumatotibia leucotreta. The sequence goes on from JALPQI010018014.1 coordinate 11,194, forward strand.
TCGAATTATTGAGTACAGATGTCGCAAGTCATTAGCTTCACAGTACCATTGACTAAATTCGCTGTGATTCACGGAAGGTCGTCTAGTGTAATTGGAAGCACGTTGGACCGGTAATCCAGAGGACCGTGGTCGCAGGCGGTCTACTTGCGACCACGGGTGTAACGTCATTCCCGAAACGTCAGGATATAATTAAACGTAAGTTTACGCGATTAACTTTCACGATTATCACTCATATTTTAAAGACAAACGGGTGTCTTTAAAATATGAGTGATAATCGTGAAAGTTTAAATCAATATAAACAGCAAGGTGTCTCAAAACACACTAATTGCATCCGAACCACTGATCCGACAACGTGTTTACTTAAAACATCGTGATGCAGCTTAAAATAACGTTCAAAAAATTCGCCCGGGCCAAGTAAACAAGTAATGAGGACTAAAATATTTGCTGTTCACGGATGGACGCGCGCGCTTCGAGAAACTTCGGATTTGCTCTTTGATTGCTACATAAGCGAGTTTTGGAACGAGGCCGTTACAATTTTGAATTTATCGATTAGAAGAGCATTTTTCAAACACTTACCCCCTTATTCATAAACGTCTGCTAACTTAACAAGCCGCTAATAATCGTTTGTCCCTTTTGCTCTTATGGACACATTGCTGACCGGAAGGGACAAACAATTATTAGCGGCTTGTTAAGTTAGCAGACGTTTATGAATAAGGGGGGTAAGTACATTTGGATCAAGTCTTCGATATAGATAATAATTCATGACCCAGTCTCATAAATGAACCCTAAAAACAATACACTCCTTTTTTGCTAGTCGTGTAATAACCTTGTCACCACCCCAACTCCTCCTATGGGTGTCGTAAGATTCGACTAAGGGAGTGAAGTGTCATTGACCATTATTTGATAAAAGATTGATGATGGGCAGCAGCGTCATCATAGTGGAAACATTACTGCGATAGCAAATCCGCTTGCCCAGCGTGGCGATTATGGGCATTTACCTCCTGTGATAAATGAAAGACGTGCGCTCGCGTTGTATCCATTTAATGCACTGCTACCCTAACAATACAGGCGTGAATGCCAACTAACCTAACATCCCTCCACCATAAATTCTTAAAAGGTACATAATTACTTATAATTAACTTTGGGTATATCTCTCAGTCTAGCGTTACGAGCACCCGCGCGGCTTTCGAGTATTGTATCTGTCGAGCCACCTGGCTCAGGTGTAGGTATCGCTGCGGCGAGTGGTTCGGTCGATGCTGACGGAGCGAGACCGTCATGCGGAGGGGGTGTTGCGGCCGCGGCGAGGCGCGCGGCTGGCGCTGGCGGCGGCACCGCCGGGGCATCGGGCGTGCTCGACGGCGTCATGGCCAGCGCTGTCGAAACTTGTTGTTCCGGCTCCGGCGACGTGTCCTGCACTGGGTCAGAAATGTCGGAGTCCGCTTCTACCCACTCCTCTTCCTCCTCTCCTCTTAAATCTTGTTCGGAAGAGAAAGACATCGTTGCCCAATCCGTAATGTTATCAGTGTCCTTATTCATGCCATTTTCATTTCTATTCCCAACTCCTTTATACATATATATTTGATTTTTATGTTTCTTTATCAGTCTGTCCATCTCTGGTAAATATATTTGGTATATGCTTCGCCCTAACTTATTTTTAATAACCCCTTTTGTCCATTTATTATTAGCGATTAACTTTACTAACACATGTTCACCAATCGTAAAATCTACAATCCGGTTACCTTTATAATATTTGGCCTGCAAAAACTGTTTCGATTTTACATTAGTTTGCAAATCCGTTGAGGGTGACGATGACACATTTAGCAATAGATCGAACCGGTTACGCAAGGACCGGCCGAGCATTAGCTCTGCCGGTGACTTATCCGTTGTTGTGTGTTTGCTATTACGATACCTAAATAAAAATTCCTGTAATCGTTCGTTCACAATTTCTTTTATAGGTTTTCCCTCCATAAGTAACCCCTTAACGTGTTTTTTTAATAATTTGACATATATTTCCACTTGTCCGTTACTTGACGGCGAATACGTTGGAGAAGTTATGTGCGTTATGCCGTTTCTATTACAAAAATCGGTAAATAATCTGGACGTAAATGACGTCCCGTTGTCGGATACCAGTGTGTGCATTATACCAAATCGCGACATAACTTCTTCAAGCTTTGTAATTACTGTAGCACTCGAATAGTTACTGGTTAGAGGGAAACATTCTACCCATTTCGAATATGCGTCCACAATAACGAAAAACATAGTATTCTGAATTGGTCCAAAAAAATCTAAGTGAACTCTGTGCCATGGTTGGGACGGATACTTCCATACGGTGAGCGGAGCTCGCGGCGGAGTAGGTTTATTTTGAATACAAACCTCGCAACTACCTACTCGTAATTCAATGTCGCGATCTATATTCGGCCACCAAAATCTGGAACGAGCCTCTGCCTTGGTCTTATTTATCCCTAGATGACTCCTATGTAGTTCCTCTAATATTTTTGATTGTAAAATTTTTGGAATAACAATTTTATGGCCTCGCATTAATAAATTGTTTTCTAAGGATAAATCGTACCTACAATAATAATAAGGTTTTAATTCCAAACAAGTCATTTTCTTGGGCCAGCCCGTGGTTATAAAATGACTAACTTTACCTAAACACTGATCGCTTTTAGTCGCATTAATTAATTCATTTAAGGTAATAGGTAAGTTACCATCAGTTACAAAATTAATATAAGTTGCCCGATCTAAAAGGATAGGCCCGCGCGCGTGCGTTCCCTGTGCCTGCACCTGAGGAATGCCCGATGACGTAACCGCCTTATCAGCTGTCGACTTGTTCACAGCTGATGCGCGACTTAAAAAATCTGCACAGTTATTTTCGCTCGTAACATATTCTATTTCGTAATTGTAACTGTTTAAAAATAACGCATATCGCTGTAATCGGTTCGCAGAGACTTCCGGCACCCCTTTGTGGGGGTGGAAAATGTACATTAAGGGTTTGTGGTCGGTACGGAGTATGAAAGGTACTTCCAACCCATACAGGTATTGATGGAAACGTCTTATGGCGAAAATGATAGCGGTAGCTTCTTTTTCCATTTGGCTATAGTTGCGTTCGGCACTATTTAATGACCTTGAGGCATAAGCGATAGGGCGCTCGACTCCCCCCTCCAGTTGACCTAGCACAGCACCTAACCCCCATGGGGACGCGTCCACACTAAGAATTAATTTTAAATTTGGGTTAAAATGTGCCAAAACTTTATTTGATACAAGTTCTTCTTTAATTTTAGTAAACGCGTTTTGGTGGACGTGAGTCCATACCCATTTCACTCCTTTTTGCAATAACTGATTTAAAGGACCTAAGATTGATGCTGCGTTAGGCACGAAAACACGATAGTAATTTACTAGTCCTAAGAATGACTTTAGTTCGTGAACATTTGTTGGGGCTTTCGTCGATACCATCGCCTGAATTTTATTTGGACATTTATGAATACCGTTTTTGTCTATAACGAACCCTAAGTATGTGACAGAGTCCTTGAACAGATGACACTTATCCCTATTCAGTACTAACCCTGCATCTTGCAACCGACTAAAAACTTGGTTTAGCCTTGAGCAATGTTGTGATTTTGTATCTCCTGTTACCAAAACATCATCTAATAGGCACAGTACTCCTTCGATACCCTGCAATAAACTTTCCATGGTCTTTTGGAATATTGCTGGGGCATTAGAAAGTCCAAAAACAAGGCGCGTAAATTTAAACAACCCTTTATGGGTATTAATAGTTGTTAGCAATTGTGAGTCATCATCCAAACACAGTTGTAGGTATGCTTGACTTAAGTCTAACTGAGAGAATTGTTGTCCACCGTGTAACTTGGCAAAAAGTTCCTCTGTCCTAGGTAAGGGATATTTTTCTATTTGCAATACTTTGTTTAAAGTTACTGAATAATCCGCACATAACCGAATTTCACCGGAATGCTTTAGAATAGGTACAATGGGACTCGCATATTCGGAATGGTCGACCGGTAGGAGTACTCCAGTTTCCACCAGCCTATCAATTTCTTTTTCTACTTTTGCCTTTAATGCGAACGGGACTGTACGAGCTCGAAAAAAAATTGGGTTACTGTCAGGTTTAAGGGACAATTTCACTTTAAATTTGTTTAAGCACCCTAACCGATCACTAAATAATTTAGAATATTTCTCTGTGTACATATTGATTTCTGTTTGCTTATCGCAAAAGTATATTTTCGATAATTGTAAGTTATTTAAAGAAATGAAGTCTCTCCCAAGCAATGGCGTCGTGGCACAGCCCCTCACAACATATATATCTATTTCATGACACTCATTTTCGTATTTTATCGATGTTCGCATAACTCCTACCGTATCTAAAACTCCTCCAGAATAACATATCAACCCGGTTTTTGGTGGAGTTAGGTGAACATCCTGAAAATATTTTTTATATATATGTAGTGGAAGGGTTGTGGCAGACGAACCACTGTCCACCATAAATTGAATTGGTTGCCCACACACATCAATGGACACAGTCAGATGGACCATGATAACTACGTATGTTACATACTGATTCAGAAAAAACAGACTGATTCTTACCGTCGTCATCGTTACTCTCATCGACAGACTGCAGCATATTTACGCGTTTCTTACGCTTACACATGCGTTTCAGGTGGCCCTTTACACCACAGGTTTTGCACTTGTAACCTTTGAACCGACACTTATCGACAGTATGATTATGGTACCCGCACACTTCACATTGCACACCACTGCTAGACGATGATCCTCTGGATACTTGGTAGACCTCGACCGATTCCGACAGATGATTACTGTTGCTAGGGGCGGCGGACTGGCGCGCGGCGGTCCTCGCGCTATGCAATGACACGGCGATTTCCAGCGCTCGCGCTAACGTGAGGGTATCCGCATCTTCTGTGAACAATCGGTCTCTCACGGGCCCGTTCTGCATGCCTAATACGAAGCGGTCACGTAGCATGCTGTCCAGCCCGGAACCGAATTTGCAATCTGACGACAACTGACGAACTCTTGCTGCCCATTGTGTCAAATCCTCTTCCCCTCGTTGAGCGGCCCTATGAAAGTTGTGTCTCTCTGCAAAAAGGGACTTTTTAGGCAATAAATGCTTATCCACTTCTTTTAATATTTCTTCGTATGACAGCTCTTCTAGCGTCTTTGGTGAAGTTAGCTCGCGTACCAACTTATACGCGGCCTCGTTGAGTGCACTTAGCAACACGGCGCGACGACGATCGCCCTCTGGTTTATCTGTTTTTATTATTCCGTTTGCACTAAGCCAAATGCTTAATCTTTCTTTGAACACTTTCCAGTCGTTGCCCACTTCAAAAACAGGTAAATTTCCGATCGTCGAATTCATTATGCCTACTTATTTCGCGTGAATACGTAAAATAAATCCGGACGTCGCCACTGTGATAAATGAAAGACGTGCGCTCGCGTTGTATCCATTTAATGCACTGCTACCCTAACAATACAGGCGTGAATGCCAACTAACCTAACACCTCCTAATGCGTTTTTAACGCATAGTTAATAAGAGAGGCCTACGTCCAGCAGTGGACTATCATAGGCTGATAGTGGTGATGGTAAAAGGTAATACATTTTTAGGGTTCTGTACACAATGGTTAAAACGGGGCCATATTAATCCGCTTTCTCCATTTTCTTTTCTCGCCTTCCATATTATCCGTCTGTATCTCGATATGTAGTCTGTAGGTCTTCACAAGGCTGTATCTCGAGAAGCTAAACAGTTAGACAGTTGACAAGGTGGACTGATGACCTGGTGAAGGTTGCAGGATTCCGCTGGATGCGGATGTCGCAAGACCGGTCTTTGTAGCATTCTTTGTGGGAGACCTATGTTCAGCATTGGACGTCTTTCGGCTGATATGATGACGACGAAAGCACTTATCTACGCACATTCTTTTCCAGTAATCGACCATTGATATAATATGATAGAAGAAAAATCACGTTTACATTTATTTTGTATGGCACATAAATATGTCCTAAAATGTCACTATTTCTGGTAACACTATAGATTTTGCTATAACGAAAAAATAGGCTTCGTTTCTAGACTTTTAATAATTAATTGTTTCGTATATAAATCCTCTGTAATATTTATCACTTCCTTTACAGAACGCCTTTATATTTCACCAAGTAATTGAAGTAAGGACATTCACTTAGCTATTCGTAATTCTTCTAAACCTACCTATACTACTGTCCAGTTTACGCATGACCTCTCTGGTTTTGTACTTGTACAGGACTTAAGTCACTTGTAATTTTCGCAGTGTTAAAAAAAACTTAAATATAAAAACTTGTGCAAAACTACATGCAAGTATTTTTTAATAATATTGTAAATATTATTTGGGAACCGTTATCTTCGACTACACAATTATTAATATCGATAAAAGAAAGATCAAATTACCACACGGGGGGGCGTATTATGCGATTCAGTTTAAGTTCCGGGAAAGGGACAGTGATATACGACTTGTATAGCCTTGTCCATTTCTGTCGACCTAAACTGAACCGCATTAGTACGTCATGGTAACCTCCCAGGAGACCTAAGAGAGAGATAAGCCTCGCGATTCAGCGGGCAGAGTTGGGAAAAAAGTAATATGATGACTTCTATAAATTACATTTGTATGTGTACTTTGTAATACATATTACAAAGTACACATACAAAAGTAACCGGAAGGAGTAATCATATTACTTTTTGCCCAACTCTGTCAGCGGGGTAATGCTGCCAGCATGATTGGTACCATGCCGCGGTGGCCATTTTTAGATTTAATTTTAGTTTAGTTGCATATTTTTATTTATAATGTAGTTTTATAATATTATAGTTTTAATTTATGTATATTTCGTTATTGATATTAATTGAAAAAAGAATGTTTCTCTCGCAGGCTAATTAGTTATATTAAGATAGTGTTTTGTTTGCCGTGGAAAATCTGGTCTAATCATTACACCGTACGACAGTAATAGTACGATTTCTAGAGTCAAGAAAAAAAATCGCGCGATTTTTTGTGAATCGCGGAAGTCGTAATCCATATATTAGGAAACATGTCCCATGAATAAAATACAGACTATTCCCTGTTAGCCGTTTTCGAAGTTCAAGGCCGAGGCACAATGGGAAAGCGAAAATAACCGAAGGAACTTAAATTCAGTCATGTAGCACGTCAGAAGTGTAGGTACTTTTTTTATGTGACGAAGGTAGAAAACTGAGCTCTCAGCCCACCTGATGGAAAGCAGTAACTGAGGCCCATGGACATAGTGATCAAAAAAATAGCGGCAGGTTAACGGGTAAGACGGTGGTAGCTATACGGGTGGAACCTGCACGAGGTCCTACCACCAGCAACTACCTACTTCTCAGCGAACCGTTAAAAACAGAATCTTGCAATGATTTTGTTTTGATGGTATTAAAAAACTACTTCATTACAATTTCAACGCCATCTATGGGGAGTTTCAAATACTGGCACAATTATTATTTCATTCATCCGTTATACGTTCTAATCAAGTTAACGATTATGAGATAGCGTCTTTAACAGTTAAGACATCGTAACGAGCTCCCAAGACAGACAACGACTTAAAACGTCATAAGTGTATAGGATTTTAGAAGGCGCTTACGACGTTTTTATAGAACAAACCAGGGTTGACCTACTTCGGAAGCGAATTTGTCGTTTGTTAATTATAAACGTCAGTAGTGTCTTGTAGTACAGGAGATAAAGGGGAAGTTTCTTTCAAACGGGAGATGTCCTTCAACTGTATTCATCTGAGTTTCAATTTGGACTGATGAGTACTTTTTTAGTTAAAATGTGTGTAGTAGGTACTTTTAGTATGCTGCTATGCTATTCTCTTATTCACACCTTCGACGCTGCGTTCGTCAACGAGCTCGACGTCGAGACAGCCGTGTCTAAAATCCTAGCTGTTTTATTTGACATTAGGAATCGAGGCTGTGAGCGAGGTTGTGGGCTCGACTTCGTCGCTGTTTTTCGTTGGAGAATACGAAGTTCGTACATTAAACGTCAAACTCTCGACGCAGTGTAGTTCCAGCTGTCCGATATGTATTTTACAAAGGACTTTAAAAATAAATTTAAAAAAAAAAGTATTTTCAGCTCACGCCGCGTTCGACGCCATCGAATACCATTTTTAGGCTCGAGGCTGCCGCAGCGCTGACACAGCGCTGACAGCAAGGCGGGTTCCTTAGTGAATAACACTGCAGCTTTGGCCTCCTAATAACCTGACGTCCTGAATGTTGTAAATAAGCCTCTATTTTTCACACCAGCTATTCGAATACGGGCATTTTCTTCCCCGCTAGGAGTAAAGAGGGTGGCACTTTTTTGTTCATGAACACCTGTGAAAATTGTCAGATTTTGATAAACCTCATCGGATACCTTTTGGATGCCTGAGTATACTATTATTGTCACCGCAGGTTTAATTCCCAAGACATATAAACAGATCATAGTAAACGCACGCAAACTTGAAATACAGTAGCCGTAGCATGACTTTGCAAGTATCGGTAACGTTTGGTTTTTTTTTTCGATACGTAAAGCAGGCCATCGCGCTCGCTCCAATGAGGGTTTTCTCGAAGACGTATGCCACTAGTTGGCGCCTCTTAGCCGTAAGGTCCCACTAAGAAACACAATTATCTAGCCCCAAAGGAAAACTAACTAGAAGGTATTTTTATTTTTTTATATAATTTTATTAACTCATACAAAACATTTAATCACGAAACTATAGGCGCTCTGAGAATTTAGACAAGTTTCTGGGCCTGACGCCTCAGGGCTGCCGGGCGGCAGTGCAAGCCGGGCCCTGGCGAACGTCATTTCAGAAAACCCTCATTATGTCAGTATGAGCGCGGTGGAATGCTTTACGTATCGAGTACAACCTAAAGTATCCTTTACTTTCTTACTCACCGCTATTGTACGGCTACAGTTTTAATAAAATCATTTATTAACAAAAATATTGTAACATAAAGGACAATTTAAAAATAAATAGTTATCACGCAAGTACTGATGGAGATATTACTACTCTACTCTAGTCAAGTAGAGGAAAGATTGGGTAGGGCTGCGCCATCGTTTAGGCCAAAGAAGTTTTTGAAGGAGTAAAATTTGCGGCGCGTACCCCGAATACACATGCTTGTAGCACGGAGTATGGAAATTATAATTTTCGATCTAAGCCAGCCCATTACTACGCTGAGGGATCTACGTTTTAATATTTTTTGTATACATTATTATTAGTTTAATTTCTATTACTCACGTAAAGTTAGCATAGCGTTTGAAATCAGCGCATGACATGAATCTGAAACAATTAAGACATAAATTTACTGCACATGGTTAGGTGTTCGTACATTATACATAGTTGTACACATTCCTCAATCTCAAAATCGACACTTGATACTAAAGGCAAGCATAAAACCAATAAAACATGATCCCAGTGATTTTAACCATGCATGACGTCAAATAATCAAAACATATTACGCAGGGTGATTAATCCCAATCGGTCAGTAGGGACGTTTTGGAAACCATAACAGATAGCGAAATCTTGTCTTTCGATCCATGAGATCGATTTTAGTAAAAAGAAAAACTGCATTCATACACTTACAAAATACGTGTACTCGGCCCAGGAATAGAACCTGGGGCTTAGCACATGATTAGTGTGACAGCATGTAGTCGCGAGATAAACTATCCATCCACTTTTATTCATATAGTTTAGTAAAAGATGGAAAATCTATCTCGCGACATACGTACCAATCATGTGCTTAGCATACTGGACTGTTTGAACAAAAAATCGGTCTTTTCATTTGGATATCGGTTGTGTACCTCTTAAATAGTAAATGTTACTAAGAGACATGATATCTAAAACTAATAAAATGCATTGTTTTTAAACAATGAAGTTTTATTTTTCAACACTTCAGGATGCTTAGCCGAGTTGCCAATCGCTAACGTTTGGTAGCGTATCGTAGTTTGCTCTCTCTGTCACTCTTTCATATTAGTGCGACAAAGACAGTTAGCTGCCTTTCGTTTACGATTGACGACTAAGCGTTAGCGATTGGCATTCGTTTTTAGATTTAATAATATTGGCATGGTTCCTAAGATTCGATTTCTATATCTCTCATAGTTTGTAACTTCCCCATACAAAGTCAAAAGGCCGCCGACGGTACTGAAATGTTTAAAAACAATTCATTTTATTAGTTTTAGATATCATGTCTCTTAGTAACATTTACTATTTAAGAGATACCACAACATGGCATTTGAGCTGCTTTGACACATTGTGACACACATCCGCAGATATATTGTTTACAAAAATATAAATAATTTTAACTAATACTTATTATGTGAACTCGAGGTTTAAGATTTTAAGTTCGTAATGAAAACAAGATTGTGTTCTAAAAGTGCGTGATTATGAAAGAATGCAGGATTTTAGGTTTGTATACATTTTTTGTCGACAAGCAGTGTAGGTAGGTGTTTACAAGCAAATTCAAATTAGTGTATTGTTTGTTACTTGTTAGTATAACATGTGTGGAAAGTGAAGGCGTCTCGCACGAACGCCCACTCATACATCTCAAGTGCCATAACTTTCCGAACAAACTCGAATAAGCTGCGGTAATCGTGTTCTCGTTTCAGCTCCTAAATAACCGGTCTGGTTTATGCTAATTAGTGGCTGGTACTTATTCGCGTTTCATTGTCAACAGGGATTGTGGAGAAATGGGTGGTTATGCGACTTGTATGTAAACAGACGTGCTAATTTATTTGTTAGGTATTTCATCATCAACGGTGTAGATGACGGTCTTTTTAACCGACTTCAAAAAAGGAGGAGGTTCTCAATCCGACTGTTATATTGTCCTATGACAGCTCGCGAGGCCGAAGGCCGAGCTGCCAGTGTTCAGCGAACGAGCCCACGAACCGAGATAAGAGTAAAAAATAATACAAAAACAATAATAAAAAATAAAAAACACATCTATATCCCCAGCCTCGACCTATACTAAACCGCATTAGTACGTCATGGTAATCCCCCTGGTCATCAGTCCACCTTGTCTACGCCACGCTGGGCGAATTGGCAATCGCAGTAGTGTCCATTATAATGATACTACTGCCCATCATCAAACTTCGATGTATAAGTGGTCAATGAAATAATTCTAATAATATAAATGACCATGTTAGTTTAAAAACTTATATTAATTAGGTATTTTATAGAATATTGTATCAACAATGAAAGTGTAGCAATAATTCAAAGTAGTCAATAGTCATGGTACTGATTAAAGTACTGGGGCCTTTTTCTCGAACGCGTGTAACTTGTAATACAAGCGGAAGTCCTTATCGAATTAATAGTGTCAAAAAGAGACTTCCACTTGTATTACAAGTTACAAGCTTTTGAGAAATGGACCCCTGACTGCACAACCGCAGCCCCTACATCAGCCACGTTACACACACAACAAAACAATACACACAGCTTCGACTATACACACAAGGATAAGTACACTACGCGATGTAGTCATTTCAATGTGTGTTGTAAAGCTGGGGGTACACTTAGGCTGCGTTTCCACCAGAGCTGTGCGAGGATGTGTTTCCATACAAATGACACCTATTAATGACTCGAGCGAGGTCATCTCTGGTGGAAACGCAGCCTAAGCCCGTTAAGGAGGTAATGACCATTTTCAATCCTTAACACTTTCATTGCGGACGAGTGCTACGCGCTACGCTCGTGGCCGATCCCGTGATTTTTCCGCTTTGTAGCGAAAATGGACCTCCCACAGAGAGCTCCCCTCGGGAGTTCCCCGCGCTCAAAGTGTTAATCCTCCTAAGACCTCTTGTATAAAATTCTGTACATATTCCGTTTAATTTGAACTTTTATGAATGAAGAGAATGTTCTAAATTCAAAAAGAAAGTAAATGTCACTAGGCCTTAGGAGATTAATAGGCCATGAGTACCTAAATTTCACTGGCTTAGTTGACCCGTTTCAGAATACACTTCTAGTTTGGGCTTTACTTAACGTTGGACGTAGGATAACATCCTAATATTTACAATTTATATATAAGCATACAGCGTGTTATCATCATGCAAGCTTTTATCGATACCGAGGATTGAGATGCAGATTTTTAGCCAAACCGTGAAAATTTGATTAAAATTTGTAATATTAAACGTAATTAATTTTGACAACTAAGCAGTACACGCGTATATTGATCGTTTGAAGGAAATAAAATTAAATGAACAGTTCGTTTAAATATTTGTCAACTCTTAATACTTGAAAAGGATTGCCAATAATGCGTATATTGCGTATACACACTGTATAGTAGTGTTACTACTTAAAAACAACCCATAAATATTTAATAAGCATTAAGTTCGCCTTTTGTACAATTGTATTATTCTTTTTGTGCAATAAATATTAAATGAATAAATAAACCAATTTGAGCTGTGGCACTAAATCATGTAGGTAAAAGTGTCCGATGATAGTCTTAACTTCGGCATACAAATTGTATCAAACTGTTTAAACCTTTTAGACAGAAAAACCTTTTTTTTAGATTAGAAAGTAGATCCAGTTAAGGTCTCTGCCCACTAGACCGTATCATACCATGACCGTAGCATGAACGTATCAGACAAAAAACTATTATTTGTATTGAAAAGTATGAGATTATGCCCACTAGGACGTTCCGGCGCCGGCCAACACGGTCTCATACTTTTCAATACAAAAAATAGTTTTTTGTCTGATACGTTCATGCTACGGTCATGGTATGGTACGGTCTAGAGACCTTAACTGAATCTACTTTCTAATCTTTCTATGCCCCATGTAACCTCAACCTAACAGCTTTCCCTCGCTTTTCACTTGACCCACATTCCAGGGAAAAAACTTGCAAATTATCGAATGTGGCAAACTTACCCGCACTTTAATAACGCACGTACGTTACTGGTGATTTATTTACCTGCAACTTTAAACTCGGAATCGAGTTCTCTAGCTCTTGAAGTTTCTTATGGTTGTATTTAAATGAGCGGGACTATGCGGTATCGATCTTGTGCCCGCTTTAGATTTGAAACTTTTATAAAATTGATTAGTATCTTAAAAATCAGAAATGAGGAGATCCGTAGGCGAACTAAAGTTACTGACATTGCCCTCCGGATTAGCAAGCTGAAGTGGCAATGGGCAGGCCACATTGCACGCAGAGCAGATGGTCGATGGGGTCGAAAAGTGCTCGAGTGGAGACCACGGCTAGGCAAACGCAGCGTAGGACGTCCACCCACAAGATGGACAGACGATCGTATGAAGGTCCCCGGGACACGCTGGATGCAGGTCGCATGTAAGCGGTACATGTGGAGGTCCAGAGGGGAAGCCTATGTTCAGCAGTGGACGTCTTATGGCTGAGATGATAATGATGGTGATCTTAAAAATCGAATTGCACATGTATACTCCGATCAAAGTCCGATCCAATCGAATTGTACTTGTCAGCCGCAGCCTCCGTAGCCTAGTTGGTAGTAATTGGCTTCCGGAGAAGAGGTTTTCCGTAGAGTGTCATTTGTCCCTTTCGATCCTGTAGACATATTAGACTAGTTATAAGGGGGCTAGTATATACCATCTCTAAGGCACTGGTCCCACTAATAGCGTGTTAGCTATTGATAGCCAATAAACTCTTAGAACGAACAAAAGATAATCGCTCCCGTGTAAAGAAAATAGATATGGCGATATTTGTGGGTCAAAATTATTTTCGTTGTCTTGTTTCATACCACTTTGTCACACTTTTAGTTACTATTTCGACTCACCATATTAAAAAAATCCGGTGTTTTTGTATTTCTTTTTCACACTAGATTTTAATTCATACATCAGAAATTGAAAACAAAACATCATCTCATACAAAAATCACAACTGCGTGACGTTTTTTAGAGACACAAAATAAGACAACGAAAAGAATTTTGACCTCTCACTTTTAGAGGAATCAGATCACAGATTTTATCTTTATGTAGATCACCAAATTCGTACTCGCTCATGAATATTACCTCAGAAATATTAAAGACGATGGCATTCAAACATGGCGCTAGATTCCACAAAGCGGCACACATAATTTATCAATTTCCATTTGGAATGAAACCCGCAATCCCGACGCTATTCGGGATTACTCTGCTAACTTTCCTCCTGTTTAATAAAAATTCAGGTGGGCCGCGGCGTCTTATGCGTTTCTGATTAAAAGTTCCGTTTTACGAGTCCTCAGCCCGCGGTTTTTGTTTCGTAAATAGCTAGTGACGGTCGCGAGTGACGTTTGAGAACTGATTTCAAAGGTCGATTGCAGAAAAAATTTACATAGATAGAGGTCTTTAACGCCGTGTGGTGACGGCAGGAAGAATACATCTGTCACCACCCCAACTCCTCCTGCGGGTGTCGTAAGAGTCGACTAAGGGATTGAAGTGTCACTGACCATTTTTGATAACGATTGATGATGGGCAGCAACGTCATTATAGTAGACAAATTACTGCGATCGCCAATCCGCTTGCCCAGTGTGGCGATTATGGGCATTTACCTCCTAATGCGTTTATACGCATAGTGTAATAGGAGAGGCCTTCGTCCAGCAGTGGACTATCATGGGCTGATGATGTGATGATGTGAAAGGTCTTTAATGAAAACAAAACTTAACGTCACAATTTTTGTGTCAGTTAAACTTTGTGTAACGACTTTAACAGTAAAAAAAAAAACGATGAACTCAAATTTCAATAATACGTGACTACATTTTATAAATTAGTTATTTAAAAAAATAAACTCCACCAAGTTTCTTGTCAGATACTTCTCGGGTCAGTGGTGTAGGGTTAGAACTGGAATTAGATTTTATTTTACTGTGTGCGTACTGATTCAAAAGTGCTAGTTGCTATGCCTACTTGAATAAAGAATCGTTTGAGTTTGCCGATAGTTATCAAACCTCTCCAAAATAGATAGACTCTCAAACATGTGCTGCGACCATATATAACATGGACGTCCAACGCCAGCTCAAAAATGCCCCCAAAAACAATTGTTCAATTGTGCCAAGATGGGCAGGTGGCTTATGATGGTCCCGTTTTATCTAGTTATCGTACTACTTACGCATCACTTTTGCACTTACATACTTGTTAGAACCTGACGGCAACAACGACAAACGATTAAACACGGTACCATCATAAGCCTACAGGACGTAGCCATTTTCTTAACACCGCGCATATTTCGGCGCAACATCTTTGACAAATGTTTATAGAATATAGCCAATGAAAATCTTAATCGGCCAATCACAACTATTTTTAAATGGTAGCTTAAGTTTTTATAGGTTGACGTGACATTGAAATTCATTTCATTACTGTGATGCATTGAAGAAGGGGTTGACACGTTGACAGTTGTCAACTAAAATTCAGGGCCGTTTTTGAAACTCAATTTAGTGTGGCGTGCGGCTTCTATGTATTATTTGTTCGTAGAACTTATGACATACGTTTTATGTGACCTAATAAACTACAATGTATGAAACTCAATCGAGGCTGTGGATGACAGAAACTCAAATGTGTAAGTACCCAACACTAGCGTCCTTGGGACTTTTTAAATTCCCGAAATTGCCCATCGGGTTTAGCAGTGAATTTGAAATGTTCTAGGTACATTAACAATTCGGAAGTAATTTGGTAAGTAAACGACCTTCAAAACTTGTTAAACATAATCAAAACTTCTGCTGTTAAATGAAACAGTACGGTAAAGGTCAGGCACAGAAAATATTGAAAAAGACTGTAGTGTATGATTTTTTTATAACGAACAGGGGAAACAAAATAATTCGTTTGTCGTTAATATAAAAATAAATCAATCAATCAATAACTTGGGGCATCATACGCAAATCGACCTAGTCCCACGGTAAGCTCAATTAAGGCTTGTGATATTTATTTATTTATTGAACCATAATTACGTAACATTACAGCTAGCGCCAAAGCATTACATACCTAATTCTTAATCTAAT
The DNA here is from genome assembly GCA_025490895.1 of Thaumatotibia leucotreta. Taxonomy (NCBI): domain Eukaryota; kingdom Metazoa; phylum Arthropoda; class Insecta; order Lepidoptera; family Tortricidae; genus Thaumatotibia; species Thaumatotibia leucotreta. The sequence goes on from JALPQI010018014.1 coordinate 27,146, forward strand.
CTACTTGCTACTTACTAACTACCTTAATACTAATTACTATTTATACTGCTCCCTTTCGAGCAGTGATGTGGGTACCAGGCGACGATATGTATAATAGATATAAAAATACAACAATTACATAGTTCAATTATATGGTACAATTATAGTCTTTACATAAAGATACTTGTACTTAAATACATAGTCCGCCATGACCAAGGAACAAATATTTGTGATAAATAAATACACAAATATTGCCCTCGCCGGGATTCGAACTCGAAACCTCCAGATTCGTAGGCAGGGTCACTACCAACTAGGCTGCGGAGACTGGTAAAATAAGTATTTGATTGGTCTTTTTTCTTGTAATATCACCAAACATAGCTACTTACTCGCTTTCATTTCATCCCCGACACCTCCAACCTGCCGAGTATGTTAAAACAGCACATTCACCGTCATTTATTATTCTCACCGGCACTTTCAGCGCCGATTCCATTTTTCCAATTCCCACATAACCAGATGTAACCGGTTCTAAGAACCGGTTATACCGGTAATAGCCGATTTAAATGCATGCGGCCAGGTGGCCGGTGCAGCGTCTAAATAGCATCGCGGTATTGTGTATGCAAGTAAATAGGGTCAAGTATTGGAAAGGCTACTGTTGCAACGTCACAGCGTACAGACTAGCGATAGAAAATTGTGGTTATTCAATGTCGTATGCTCTATACTTAGTCAAGTATTGTCAAAGTAAAATCATAGTATTGTTTATTTAACTAGACCCAGCAACGAGCGCGTTTGAATCGATAAACTAAATGAAGGGTCCACGAAAATAGTACATTACGACACAAGTGCGAAAAACATGAAATTCGAAACGAGTAGCGATGTTTTAAAACACGACAGAAGGGAGTGTTTTAAATCATCACGAGTTACAAATTTCCTTTTTATACGAGACGTACGACGTTTTTTTAGTACAGATGGCCCTCCGAAGTTTTGAACCTGACGTAAAATGAGCCACTTTTCGCACTAGCGCCTAAAATGGCACCATCTGTACTAAAAAAACATGTCCAGTACTTAAAAAAATCAAGAAAAGTAAGATGGTTTTTCCTTGTACGTAATTTGAATTGACTAGACATGTTCTTTCCGTGGACGCTTCAAATATTAGCAAATGAAAAAAAAACTCTATTTAGAACGTTAGTTTTCATAGAAGTTGCCTAAACGAATAGTTTAAGGAAATTATACCTATAGTCTTTCATGTCGTATTCGACAATAGCGACGCTTAAGTACGCGGTTGTTTTGTGCATGAATCGTAGCGTTAGGGTCTCCTAAAGGTGCATTTAGTCTCCTAAAGTTGTCTAAATGCACCTTAACCTATTGACGCTTTCGCATTTTTAAGGCAAATCGTGCCGTGTCCCCGTCGATCAATGTCCTCCGGGTTGTTTCTTTTTCGCGGTTATTGCGTAGTAATTAAGGTTTTCATAAACGTATTTAGCCCAAGTCGCGACGATAGATTTAGGGAGACGCTTAGGAAGCGTTAGACATATGCGATTAACGCAAATGGGCTTGTCTATGTCTAGCTCTAGGTATTCTCAGTCTATCAATTTAGCGTAGAAAATTCCGTAAAAAAATTAAACGCGTGCGTCTACGTATAACGCTTTACTTACTCTGATGCGTACATAATTATGTGGGTCGCAAATCTACATCAAAGAACTTATTTTTGAATATCCTGTTGCACAGAGGACAGAAAAACTGACCCTGATTATTTAGAGTATAAACATAGGAATAGGATGGCATAGGCTGAATCTTTCGAAGATGACGTTAATGGTCCAGCAGACCTAGCCAAGTAGTGTTCAAGTCGAGATTTTTCAAAAAAGCTCACACCCTGTGTAACGCTTTTCTGCCATTCTGATTTGATTGCAGCCAACTCCTCCCAGCGGTCAGGTGATCAAGTGGAATGCCGGATGCTATGGAAGTCATTTCAAAACGTCATTGTAATTATAACGGAGAAACTGTCCCCGTTGGTTGCGCTTACCACCCGCGAGCTCGGAATACAAAGATTTAGGGAGTCTATAGTCTTCAATGCTATTTACAACATGTCACTCAGCTGGTTATCCATAATCTCACACTGGTTACATTTTTTCATGTTTTTGGATAATCTATTGGATCTAATAACGTAGTTATTCAAAAACGGCTGGGCTGATTATTTAAATTGCATCACTTGAACTACTTCTAAAAAACTATCACAGTTCCAAAGTCAATCTTAACAATGTAGCAAAGTAAATCAAAATGACCCAGATCTATCTCATCCCATCTGGGTGGGACAGCCTCCAAACATCATACATATCGGATCGTCGCGCCCATAAAACACGTCAGGCGTATTTTTTTTCGACTCAGACCTACAACCACGTCCGCGCAGTTTGTCCCAACTGTCGGCCTGTGATGTATACACACACATGTATACGTACAGGGTGAACGATATGAAGTGTTACCAAGTAGATTTTATTACGATTGGTGTCAAAGTATTAGCGGTTTACTATCGGAAATATATTTTGGACACCGCCTTGAAGTCTTAGGCACGCAAACATTTGAGTTGTAGACCGCAAACATAAGAACGAGACTGAGGTTCGGCTTATAAAGCTCGTAAGAATCAAAGCTGAAAACCGATTTTCACATGTTATTTGTCCAGTGAGTTTCGGACTTTTTATCTCGTTTATTTTGAAGAGCAAGGTGAGAGCAATTAATATAAATGCAATGAAGAAAGCGATCATATTCCATTGGCACATACCACTACCACTGGATCACAAACGTGCTGCGAGCAAATATTTTTTTTACCATTTGAAGACCGTCATGGCAAAAGGTAGCCATATGGACTAAAATGAAATTTAATGACAAAATGTTTTTGTCTAGTTTTTTTATTATTTATAGTAATAAATTGTTGCAACTAAAATCTCGTAGTCCTTTAAAATTGGTAACACTTCATATCGTTCACCCTGTAGTATATATATAGGTTCATGTTAAACTAGGAGCGCTTTTTGAAGGCTGTTGTGGAGGAAATTGATGTTTGAAGTTTTCGGAATAGTTGACAAAATAAGAAGGCAATGTAGATACGACCTGTAGGCTTATGATGGTACCGTGTTTAATCGTTTGTCGTTGTTGCCGTCAGGTTCTAACAAGTATGTAAGTGCGAAACGAAAGTGACGCGTAGCACGATAAATAGATAAGATGGGACCATCATAAGCCACCTGGGAGCGTACCATGATCTCTTAAATGCGATTGAGGCTTATTTATTTATTTATTTATTTATTTAAACTTTATTGCACAATATAAAAGAGTACAAATGGCGAACTTAACGCCTTAAGGCATTCTCTACCAGTCAACCATTGGGCTAAACAGAAAGCTTTGGTTTGGTGCAGGATTTAAACATTAGTGATATAGATTCTTGAATCAAGTCAATTATTATTTTATATAAATAAAATACTTGTACTTACACAAATACAAAATTTAAATACATATTATATAACATAGACATATTTACATACATACATATCATCATCATCATCATCATCATCAGCCTATGATAGTCCACTGCTGGACGTAGGCCTCTCCTATTATCTATGCGTACATATATATATATATATATCTGTACCTGGTGCGAGACAAGACACAACACTTATGACGCTTATGATGGTTACGCGTTTGCCATTAATCTTCCTACTCGTCAGTTTCGCATTTGCATACTTGTTAGAACCGCCGTGTGGTGACGGCAATAAGAATACATTTGTCACTACCCCAACTCTGCAGGTGTCGTAAGAGTCAACTAAGGGATTGAAGTGTCACTAACCATTATTTGATAAAAGATTGATGAGCAGCAGCGTCATCATAGTGGACACATTACTGCGATCGCCAATCCGCTTGCCCAGCGTGGCGTGATTATGGGTATTTTCCTAATAATGCGTTTATACGCATAGTTAATAGGAGAGGCCTACGTCAAGCAGTGGACTATCATAGGCTGATGATAATGATGATGATGATGATGACTTGTTAGAATCTAATGGAAATAACGATTAAACAAGGGCCATCATAAGCCTAGTGCTCGTCTCAATATCTGTTTGGCAAGTTCTAAAAGTTTTCTGCTTTCGTTTCACATTCTTCATTCATTCGTCACTTTCTACCCACGAAAGATCTTTGTCATCTCTACCTAAGTGTATAAACATAATCGTATTTATTTATTTATTTAATATTTATTGCACAAAAAGAAAAATACAATTATAACTTAACTGATAATTTAATATATCGTATAGTGTGTATTATTCATAAAGTTAAGGTTCACTTTTCATTTTGACAGTTTATCTATGGAACTGACACATGGCGAATCAAAAAATACATTTTAGATTTACAGAAAAATTGTTATTAGAGGTCTGTGCTATGGATAGGTTAATAAAATTAAAATTAAATATACGAATTTAAGAACGATGTCCTGGTTGTGCCAATCGTCATTGTTTTGTTTTTTGTGTACCTTTTGTGAAACAATTACCGTTACGGGTCAATAGCTTAAAAGTTTCGCTAAATGTAATTAAGTCAAAAGTATAAACTTAGATTAAATATTTATTATGTGTACCTTGTAGTTGCGCTCTCTCGGAAGGGTCCCCACGGAAGACCAGCGCCAGGGTCCTCTAGGGTCCTTCGGCATGAAGCTGAGTGTGGACCTTTTCAGTTACGCTTTATGAATGTGTACCACTGTCATTGTAATTAAGTTAAGTTTAAATTAAGCGTTCTGAATAAAGTTATATTCTATTCTATTCTATTCTATTCTAAATTAGGAC
>JALPQI010018015.1:0-17478 GCA_025490895.1 Thaumatotibia leucotreta
CGGGCGGTATGCGTAAAGCATTTCTCCCCCCTAAACAAAAAAAAAGGTTAAGACCAACAAGGCGCCAGGCGATGACGGAATAACTGAGCTTCTAAGAGTGAGTGTTACACCGGTACTTTAAGTCGCCCAGAAGCTCTGTAATTCGAGCTAGCGATTTTCCGAGGGAAAAACGTCTGACACATGGAACAGAACCAAGTTGGTGTTGTTCTTCAAAAAAGGTAATATTAATAACACCCTTTTTGAAGAACTACAAGCCCGTCTCGTTCCTGAGCCATGTTTTTGAACTGTTTTCTAGGGTCATCAGACTGTGTAGAACACGGACTTGATGTTTTTAGCCTCCCGAACAAGCTGGATTCCAAGGAAGCTATAGTGTGGCCCCATAGTTCGCATCCATAGGGAGCTGCAGCAAATTATGCAAAAGACTGAAGAGTGTAATTTCCCATTGTGCTTAGCAATTGTTGACCATGAGAAAGCCTTCGGTTCAGTGGAGATGTGTGCGGTACTTGTGTCTTCAGCGATGACTATCGGTACATCGAAGTGTTGAAGTCACAATGTTGGACCGAATACAGAAGCAGAGCATGAACACGATTCCGTTGCGAAGAGGCGTAACACAGACGTTATTTCTCCGAAACTGTTTACTGCCGCAATGGAAGACGCCTTGAAGTTATTGGGATGGCAAGGAACTGGCATGACCACACACAGCGAATACATCACATCACTCACCTTTAGTTTGTCGACGACATCGTTGTCATGCCAAGCCAATGGAGGAACTCAGCACGATCCTCGATGACCTCAAACGAGGTTCTCAATGAGTGAGCATAAAAATGAACATAGACACGACGAAACTTATGTCAAATGCCAATATTGTGCCTATCCCAGTTTCTGTTGTTTTTCGTCCGACATTACCGACATACCGCAGTGCCATAAGACGAAATGTTGAGTTACGACGTTGAAACATGATCCTTTACTGTTGGCCATAATTCAAAACACAAAGTAGCTGAACGAGCTTTAAACAGCTATGTTTGGAGTTTCTCTACTTTATTGAATCCGAAATGATGAGATCTGGTCCGGAGACGAACTAAAGTCACCGACATAGCCCTCTAGAAGTCCAGATTAGCAAGCTGAAGTGGTTATGGGTAGGTCATATTGATTGAAGACCACAGTCTGGCAAACGGAGCTTAGTCGTCCGCTGATGGACAAACAACCTTATGAAGATCGCCGGGAGGCTGTGGATGTAGGTCGCTTCTAACCAGTATAAATGGAGGTTCAAAGGGGAGGCCTATACTATATTCAGCTGTGGACGTCTTATATTATGACTGAAATGGTTATGATGACAATTTGAAGTATTTTTGATGTTTTATGATGAAGTACTTACTTCAATGACTTAAATACAGAACGTTTAGACCACATTTCCGGGCGACAGGTTTGTTTGGAATTCAGTCGAGGTCACGCCGATTTCACGCCGATCACGCCGCCGCCGCCGGTCAAAAAACCATCGGACGCCGCCGCCGATGATTTTTCGATCGGCGCACACCTCTAGCGTACAGTATAGTTCGAGAAATATAAATTGAACGTTTATTTTTACTATAATGTAGGTAGAAAGTTACCAATTTATATTTCACGAACTATACTCTCAGTCGTCGTATGTCAAGTTCTTAAATTGATGCCGTTCTGATTGTGTCACTATTTTTTTATAGTTAGCATATAGTATAGCAAGATAGTAGTTAGAGCAACACACCCAAAGCAGATGTTGACGAAGGCTTAAATGAGCAATGTGAAATAGACAATACAACAAATTACCAAAGTTGATATAGTTGACCCCAGTTAAAATGACGAATCAAGAATGGGTGACAAAGACAGATCGGGACCAATTCAAGATTTTAAGAAAAAACAATTGAGACGTCACTGAAAATAAAACTAAGGCTGCGTTTCACCAAACTTTTATTCGAAGAATAACGCTTTCTCTCAGATATATACAGTGTGGTCCAAACCTTGACGTCAAAAAATTTTTTTTAGGTTCCCTACATCATGGGCTATCAGAATATACCCCATGTATGTTAGCCGATTTTTTGTAGTTTTCGAGTTATGAATTTTTGAAAAATTTTTTTTTGATAAATTCTGGAATGAAGAAATTTACTGATAAAAAAAAACTATTGTGCTTTTTTAATATTTTCTTTTTGTAAAAGTAAAACTATAAATAAAGCATTTACTGACAAAAAAATTTGCGTCCTCACTTTGATACAAATAGGATAAAAATACCAAATTCAAAATTTTACGTAATAAATGCATCAGAATAGCATTAATGTACGTAAATAAAAAAAAAACATATCCCAAGGATTTTTGGTAATGTAAAGACTGCCCCAGACCTTAAACCTTCTTAAAACCAAAAAAAAGTGATACTTAATAATGAGGATTTTTCGGAGTAGTCGGTCAAATAAACTTAAAAAAGCTTAAAATTTTAAAGTAGTAAATAATTACTTGAATAACTACACAAATTGAGTTTTCGTGGTATTTTCTGTCTTTGTTTATTGATAAGAACAACAAAACAGACGAAATTTCACTTTATTTATAAATTAAAAATTTAGAAGTTTTTTTTTAAGTTTATTTGACCGACTACTCCGAAAAATCCTCATTATTAAGTATCACTTTTTTTTTGCTTTTACGAAGGTTTAAGGTCTAGGGCAGTCTTTACATTACCAAAAATCCTTGGGATATGTTTTATTTTTTTTATTTACGTACATTAATGCTATTTTGATGCGTTTTTAGCGTAAAATTTTGAATTTGGTATTTTTTATCCTACTTATATCAAAGTGAGGACGCTAACTTTTTGTCAGTAAATGCTTTATTTGTAGTAATACTCTTACAAAAAGAAACTAGTTAAAAAACCCAACAGTTTTTTTTTATTAATACTAATAATATAATAATATTAGTGCTAAAGTACTATGGAGATTTGACATGACTATTCGAAAATAAGCGTTATATTTCGAATCACAGTTTGGTCAAATCGACTAAGTGAAACACGTACAGTCGAGGAATTTAATTTCCTACCCATTTCGTACCTTGTCATAGTCATAGTAGCTATAATATGACAGTCCTAGCAGCTGATTGTCACTGTGACAAGGTACGAAATGGGTAGGAAATTAAATTCCTCGACTGTACACGGTCCAGAATCGAAATCTTTGATAGAGTTAACTGGGTTGGCGTGTGTACCTACTAAAACTAAAAAAGGAAAAATACTATATATATTAATATTTATTTATTCGTGGTTAGCTTGGTCTTCCACATTCCAGCGTTTCACCGCTGCCCCTGGAGTCAGCATATGAGTATATGACCGCAGCTGATCTGATGATAACGAGTACTTTTGCGCACTGAGGTTGCAACGCAACAAATACTCATCACTGCTATCTCAAAGGGAAAAGGATTCTTGCTATATCAAAGGGTTCCAGGATGGCTGGCACATACGCGGGTTAGGTCCTCTGGCATGGCATCTTCCACTTTCTTCTATGCTGGTATACCAAGGCATCCAGGCAAGGCATTCAGGTGTCTTAATATGAAAGGGTCCATGGTATCTAAAGCTGTGGAACACGGCTCCTCATTAGTTTGATTTGAGCGATTAAGTATGAAACACCATTATATAAGTGATACGATGCATGTAGGCCACGTTTCTCTAATAAAAAGATCGGTCGATCGATGTTATAATAAGATTATTATGCTTATACTGATGGATATGAGTACCTATAGATGATTTTATGAGATAAATACACTTTAATGGTAAAAGGATACCTTCTTATCAAATTCAATATCACATCATCAGCAGACATCGGATTCCGTGGGGCAAAACATCTTGACAGCTAGGGACTTCCTATATCGATATACTCATTTATCGATACCTTGTTCTAAATACTAGAGAACACACAAAGGTTTGCTAATAAAATATTTTTTTATTAAAAGAGTATTACCTATACAATAAAATATCAGCTAAATTTTATTCTTATTTTTTGAAAACGTTTTTAAAAATTAATTCGTCACAATATTTTTTCATGACTGTCTGATCTATTATTGTTAAAGTAAACCACCAGAATTTTTTCCATATTTTCGGGAGTTAAGTGTTTCGGTCTTGGCTGAAAAATCCATTCGGTGTCTAGAAGACTTCAATTTCTGTGGAGGTTATAGGAGCATAACAAAATTTCAGAAAGTGATCAATAGTTACAAAAAACACGCACAATGTTGGGGGCGGTCACTAGTCTAAAGAACAAGGTATCGATAAACGAGTTTATCGATATAGGAAGTCCCTAGCTGTCAAGAAGTTTCGCCCCACGGAATCCGATGTCTGATCATCAGTCTAATACAGTGGTCTTGACGTGGGCCTCTTCTATTATTTTATTTATGCGTATGGGTACATTAGGTAGGACATAATGCCCATAATAGCCACGCTGGGCAAACGGATTGGTGATTGCAGTAATGTGTCCATTATGATGAGGCTGCTGCCCTGCCTCCATCTCAAATAATTGGATCAGCGTAGTACCGTCCCTCAGTCGACTCTTATAACACCCATCGAAAAAGTTCCCCAACTTGGTAGGTGGCAAATATATTGTTACCGCCGCACCACACAGCCTAAATTCAATGTATATGACTATAAATATTAAGTACATTTTATATATGATATAACCACTTACAATAATAACAATCAAACAAACATAGAACCTTATTGCCCTTGTAAGTTATATGACCACAACATAGAACCATGTAATATCGTGATTTTTAGACTATTAGTTGACTACAGGTATTAAGATACAGGTTTCAGTAAAATATAGAATTACTACCGTGAAATTAGCCCACTTTGCCTCCAGTGGCCTATTTCATCATAATTACAAGTGTGACAATTGTAAAATATCACCGTTTCTGACGTCACAGGCCTCCGTAGGCTACTTCTAACGCTTACTATCGGACGGTTCATGTGCTTATTTGCCACCAACATAAAATTATTACTAATAACGTTATTAAATCGTTAATATACTACTTTTTATTTTCCGAAACCCGTGACAATTGTCGAAAGGTTTAGTACAATTCTCAATCAATCTTGACATGAGGTTCGGCATATGTCGAAATTTCGCTACAATTGTCGTGTTTTTGTGACAGTTGTAATTTTGCTTCGTAAAAAAGTAGTTATTTACTGCTGATTTATTAAAGTTCCTGCACTACATTTTATGTTGGCGGCAAACAAACTCACGGCCCTTCCGATGGTAAACGTTAACTGTAGCCTATAGACGCCCCAGATTCGAGAAACAGTAAATTTACAATTGTAGCACTTGTTAATGTGGTGAAATTGGGGCCAGGGGAAACATTGCCCAAAACTTGAATTTTAAATAAATTGGTTAATTTATTTAAAATTCAAGTTTTGGGACAACAATAGAAAAAAATTACATTATTATGGCGGCCTATTTATTTTTAGTATAAAATAGATTATGTGAGAAGCAACACCAAGTATGACTTTTGCGTCTATCTTCATCTAGTTGTTTGCTAGAGCTTCTTGAGTGAGGTTGGTTATTTGGCGGGCAAAACCTTGGCAAAATATCGACATACATTTCTCAAATCAGGGTGGTCTTAAATGAAAACAAAACCCATGACCTGTAATATTGGAAAAAGCTAATCAGAAAATAAGTTATGGCTTTGGGCAATTTTATCCAGTACTTTAGCAAACGGACATTGAAAACATTGCCCATCATGAAAAATAGCCTACGGTTGTCACTTTTAAGTTTAACCACTTTATGAAAATAGAGGAGGATAATATTTTTTTCAGTAAATTACGTTTTTATAACTCCGTTATTTTACTTTACGTGTACAAAATGTTCGGAACCAATAACTATACACTCAATTGTCAGTTTCGTTGTCTGCTGCTTCGTTAGTGGACTAATATTTATATCAACATAATATATCTTGATTCCCATTCAAAAAACGGTTTTATTATTATTGCATTAAAACAAATAATAGATTTTGGACTGTTTTACTTCCCTAGTATACTAATACTTTGAACAAAAGATATTTACTTAAAAGTGACAACCCTAGCATTTGCGAATTGCTTTAGTGGACCTTGTATGAAAAAGAGCGAAAACGGGTAGGTAACATTGCCCAACCAATTTGCTCAAAATTGTTTATACGTATCCCTTAGTTATAAACATGAAATGGTAGAATTGCCCAAAAACCTTCTGTGATCGTAGTATTATTGTCATACGAGCTATTTTTAAGTACTAAATTGGGGTGGGCAATGTTGGGCAAAAACGAAATTACTTTGCCCGCCCTCTAAAGGTGCATTCAGACCAAAAGAACATTCGCTATTCTAACCTCCCACTCTACGAAATTCGATCGTTACACAAAACGTGATTGATTGATTTCGTAGAGCGGGGGATAGAACAGCGAATGTTCTTTTGGTTTGCACGCACCATAAAACGACAACGGTCGGCCGTGTGGTGACGGCAGTAAGAATACATTTGTCACCACCCCAACTCCTCCTGCGGGTGTCGTAAAAGTCGACTAAGGGATTGAAGTGTCACTGACCATTCTACAAGATTGATGATGGGCAGCAGCGTCATCCTAGTGGACACATTACTGCGATCGCCAATCCGCTTGCCCAGCGTGGCGATTATGGGTATTTACCTCCTAATGCGCATAGTTAATAGGAGAGGCCTACGTCCAGCAGTGGACTAACATAGGCTGATGATGAATGAACGATGATAAAACGACAAAAACCTGATCTAAATGACGATCTAAAAATTCTTTCTTCATGTGAGCCGATGTGTATGATCACAGTGCACATGCTGAGAAGAAAAAATGAGAAGAAAAAACTTATAAGGTTTAATATAATTGTTTTGAGGTATTTTAGGATTTCCGAAAAAAGCGGGCAATGTTGGCTAGTTTCACGGTACTATGAAAAAATGTAACATACAACCTTGCGATTATAATAATTGCGGCAGCAAAATATTTGGCCAGCGTTGGGATCACGCAAAATAGGCACGTTAGATGTCGAGTTGCGGAGAATGGCGAGAATACAATATCAAAAAACCGGCCAAGACCATGTCGGGCCATGCTCAGTATAGGGTTCCGTAGTTATTCGAAAACGGCTGGGCCGATTACGTTCGAAATGGTTTTATTTTTAAACCCAGAGCCCACCAAAGTTTTTATTCTTCCACTTTGTCAGCATAATTAATATGTATACCTGTACCAAATTCTAGTACTAACGGCCACTGAGCTATGCTGCGGACAGACAGACGGACAGACGGACATGGCTAAACTATAAGGGTTTTTTGTTTACTACGAAACCCAAAAAATAACGCATGCGGAAAAAAACCAGCCAAGTGCATTTCGATCCATGTTCAGTATAGCGTTCCGTAGTTGGTCGAAACTGGCTAGACCAATTATGTTCAGAATAGTTAGTATTATCTATCAGCATTCCTTAAGCCAAATATGTAAGATATTTTTCATATTTTTCGAAATACTGAATTTGGAAAAAACCTTTGTTCTTTTTGAAATAGGTACCTATTCACAGATACCCCACATTGTATTCACGTGTAGAGGAGGAACCCCAATAGTTTTTTTGGATATTTATTATTCGAGTTCATCGGCTTAACTAATATGTATACCTACAAAAATTGCAAATGGTCACTGATCTAAGCAACGGGCGGACAGACAGACGGGCAAACGCACGAAATGATAGATGAAGAGTGATAGAGCGCTGGCACACTCTAGCACCATGATAAGAAGAGTATACTGACGGATAGACAGACGGACTAACGGACAGACAGACGGACATGGCGAAACTATAAGGGTGTTTTATTTTTTTATTTTAACTATGCCCGATCATAACTAGTTTTTTTTTTAACGTAAACGTGTTAACGCTTTCACATCCAGTAACAAAAAAGTTCGTTTAAATTTGAATTCTAAAATGTTGTTAACAGAGTTCTTAATCACAATTGCGGAAATAACGCGTAATCTATTTTTATTTTTTGTTACTTGTTGTGTTTGTTAAGAATTATTTATATTTCTACACGGATCCAAGGATAGATGGAGGGAAAGAAGGACTAACCAACAGATAGATAGACAGTCAGACGGACGGACGAACAAACAGACAGACTGACATGACGAAATTGTAAGGGTTCGTAATTTACTACGGAATCATAAAAAATACTTACAACCAGAATAATTGAAAAGGCAATCATTTTAAGTAATATCCGGTCGAAATATGTTTCTTTGTAGTAATAAACGGGCAGACAGATGGACAGACAGACAGACAGACCGACAGACAAACAGACAGACAACGGAAGGACAGATGAACAGACAGACAGACAGACAGACAGACAGACAGACAGACAGACAGACGGACATGGCGAAAATGTAAGGGTTCCTAATTTACTACAGAACCCTAAAAAGTACTTACAGTCAGAATAAATATGTTTCTTTGCAGAAATAAACGGTTGGACAGACGGACGGACAGACAAACAGACCGTCAGACAAACAGACGGATGGACAGATGAACAGACAAACAGACATATAGACACACAGACAGACAGACACACAGACAGACAGAAAGATCGGCAGATGAACAGACAGACAGATGAACAGGCCGTCAGACAGACAGACTTACAAACAGACAGACAGACAGACAGACAGACATACAGACAGACAGACATACAGACAGACAGAGGGATGGATGTGGCCAAAATGCGAGGGTTCCTAATTTACTACAGAATCCTAAAAAGTACTTACACCCAGAATAAATATTATTCTTTGCAGAAATAAACGGGTGGACAGACGGACGGACAGACAAACAGACCGTCAGACAAACAGACGGATGGACAGATGAACAGACAAACAGACAAACAGACATACAGACACACAGACAGACAGACAGACCGACAGACAGACAGACACACAGACAGATAGACAGAAAGATAGACAGATGAACAGACAGACAGACGGACAGACCGTCAGACAGACAGACAGACAGACAGACAGACACACAGACAGATAGACAGAAAGATCGACAGATGAACAGACAGACAGACGGACTGACCGTCAGACAGACAGACAGACAGAGGGATGGATGTGGCCAAAATGCAAGGGTTTCTAATTTACTACAGATTACTAAAACGTACTTACATCCAGAATAATTGAGAAAGTAATAATTTGGAGGAAACAAACGGACGGACAGACAGACATACAGACATTTCAAGTAATATCCGGTCGAAATATGTTTCTTTGCAGAAATAAACGGGCAGACAGACGGACAGACAGACAGACAGACAGACATACAGACATACAGACAGACAGACGAACATGGCGAAACTGTAAGGGTTCCTAATTTACTACAGAACCCTAAAAAGCACTTACACCCAGAATAATTGAAAAGGCAACCATTTCAAGTGATAACTGGTTGAAATATGTTTCTTTGCGGAAACAAACGGACGGACAGACGGACATATAGATAGTTAGTCCGTTCAGATAGACAGACACACAGACAGAGAGACAAACAGACAGACAGAAAGATCGGCAGATGAACAGACAGACAGACGGACAGGCCGTCAGACAGACAGACTTACAAACAGACAGACAGACAGACATACAGACACACAGAGGGATGGATGTGGCCAAAATGCAAGGGTTCCTAATTTACTACAGAATCCTAAACAGTACTTACACCCAGAATAATTGAGAAAGCAATAATTTGGAGGAAACAAACGGACGGACAGACAGACATACAGACAGACAGACATTTCAAGTAATATCCGGTCCAAATATGTTTCTTTGCAGAAGTAAACGAGCAGACAGACGGACGGTCAGACAGACAGACCAACAGACAAACAGACAGACAACGGATGGACAGATGAACAGACAGACAACGGATGGACAGATGAACAGACAGACAGACGGACAGGCCGTCAGACAGACAGACAGACAGAGGGATGGATGTGGCCAAAATGCAAGGGTTCCTAATTTACTACCGAATACTTAAAAGTACTTACACCCAGAATAACTAAGAAAGTAATAATTTGGAGGAAACAAACGGACGGACAGACAGACATACAGACAGACAGACATTTCAAGTAATATCCGGTCGAAATATGTTTCTTTGCAGAAATAAACGGGCAGACAGACGGACGGACAGACAGACAGACCGACAGATAAACAGACAGACAACGGATGGACAGACGAACAGACAGACAGACAGACAGACAGACAGACATACAGACATACAGACAAACAGACGGACATGGCGAAAATGTAAGGGTTCCTAATTTACTACAGAACCCTAAAAAGTACTTACAGCCAGAATAATTGTAAAAGCAATCATTTGGAATACTATCTGGTCTAAATATGTTTCTTTGTGGAAACAAACGACCGGATAGACGGACGGACAGACAATCAGACAGACAGAGAAACAAACAGACATACAGACAGACGGATGGATAGATAAACAGAAAATATACTTTCATTCGCCATAGAAATGTTCGTTTAAATTTGAACACTACTATGATGTCAATAGAGTTCAAGTTCACAACTGCGAAAAGTGCGAACGAGCTAAGCCGAGTTTAAGCCTGGGTCGCGTTTTATAAAGTTACATTTTACAATTTCGCTGTTTGCCTCTCTAAAGGTACGAGTTCGCAGCCGACCGCAGGCGACAACTGCAGACGACGTGTCGCGACGACACTACTGGTTTCTATGTATTTCTATGAAATTCCCTCCGTAGTTAGCGACATGAAGCTAGCGACGCGTCGCCGAGCGGCAGACGGCAGTGTCGCCCGACCGCAGATCAGTAGTGTCGCTGACGCACTGCATTTAATCATAGGACATGTGGTTTGTCGTCTTTTTCTGTATAATAAAAGCAAGTCATCATCATCTTCTTCCTCTTCTAATAAAAGACGTAAAAAATTGCGATCACTATTCTCGAACACGTCAGACATCTTGTTTCACGGACCGCTCGGAATCAACTGGATGCCATCTGCAGTTGTCGTCTGCAGTCGGGATCGAAATCATGACTGCAGCGACAGGACGCAACGACGTGTCGCGACGACATGAAGCGACGACATGTCGTCTGCTGGTGCTGCGTGCGGTCGGCTGCCAACTTGTACCTTTACGCACGCACCACGGAGTAAATGGAGATGGCAAGTAGGCGTTCCCGTGTAGCCGATACTATGATGCGGAGTTCATACTTCACGCGCACTTATGATTAGTACGTGATTGGCCGTGTCAGAAATTGAACGTTCGAATCGCGAATAAAAAATCGGTTATTAAATAAACAATGCCGTATTGTGCTGTACTGAACTGCAGAAATAACAGCAACAAAAAAAATATTTCACATGGAGGTATTTCCTACTTCCTACCACCGGTAAGTATTATTTTGTATTTTAATTCAATAAATACAAAAACATGTTGCTTCGTCTATTATTTACGTACGTTTGTTATTTAAATTCAATTTTATTTCTCAGAGAATAGAGTTAATCTTTTGTTAAGATTGTATACATTTCTCTAGAACATTCGCTACTCTAAATGTCAAACATGGTTCGCTACTCATAGGCTGTCCAAAGTCGATATTTATATCGATAATGTTAATGTTATGATATATCAGCGTTCGATATTTAATTATTTGTAGGGAATGTAATCAAGTAAAAAATGTATAGTTATAACTATACATTATGTATAGTTATAACTTATAACTATACATTAAGTTATAACTTATAACTATACATTTTACTGAGTATTAAGCTATAAATCGGATTTTAATACACTACGAGTATTACTAACCGATGTGCATTCCATACTTTACATACCTATAATATATTTTCTACATTTTCAGATTCCCAAAAGATGTTGAAATTAAATAAATGGATCAAAGCTACTGGACAAGTCAATTGGTTTCCGCAAAAATAGTACAAATTCAGTACTAAATAATGCAATATGAATCAATCGAATTCAGAACCTGGTTCTAAATTGTTTTATCGTTATGTACTTGTTGAAATATTAAACAAGAATAATAATTAAAAGTTTTATTAAATTTACCATCTGGTCACCTGTTTTTTATTTGATTACTACCTACTGCTATTTACTATTTATATTAATTGTTACTACTATTTATATTGATTGTATGTGCTGCTTGTTAGTACGGACGGGACGGTAATCGCTTACGATCAAGTGATACGTCTGCTCATTTGCCTCCAATTACATAAAAAAGAGTTAACAGAACTGCAAGTTACAAAGTAGTTCCACTTAAGGCTTTCCTGGTGTTCATCCTTAGGTCCATTTGTCCAAAATAGCAGTTTCCGCGAGAAAATGCTCCAGTTAGGTACTGAAGAAAACCCTCAAATCTCCATCAATGTGCCATTCAAATTTGAGAAGCTCCCTCAGTTCGTCATGGATTCCATCATTAGATCAGATTAAAATGAAAGGAGACTGCAGTGGAGGTTTATTCTTAAAAATAAATGAAGAATATTTTCAAATTGGTTGACAGAACTGCGAATAATAGAGCACTTCCTCTTATGCCATCTCTGGTTTTCCACTATCAGGTCCACTTGTCCTAAATTGTGGCTTTCTCATGGAACTACTCAAGGTTCTTAAATAACACCGAAATCACCATACAAGTGCGTTTCGAAATTGAGGAGTTCCCTCAATTCCGCACGGATCCCATCATTAGATCAGAACCAAAATCCAATAGGACCACCTCGCGAGTATACACTTTTGAACAAAGGAAAATCAAAATCGGTTCACAATTGAATGGGTAATCGCGTAATAAACAAACAAAAAAAAATTAACTGTCGAATTGAGAACCTCTTTATGAAGTCGGTTGACAAAGTTTTACTTTATTATTATTTGCTAGTCAGTAGAAACTGTTAAAAAATCGAACAGCCAATCAAAATTTTCAAATTTCCCGCCTTTAACGCTAATGAAATATCAATACTATTTAAATATCGATAATGTATACGTATTTCCCTATGGAAAATAACAAAAAGTCGTAACAAGATAAAGATATACACTATATACAGTCACTTACGACTTTTTGTGTTTTGGGGTTGTCCAGTCCATGTAGTCCTATTCTTATTTGTCGGCTACTCACAGGCGAGTAGAGATCTCGTATCACCAGTGTAACGTGACCTAGGATTCGTAATTATTTCTGCGTAATCGTAGACGTTACATAAACTGGTTTATGAGCCCATTACTCGCTCATTTTAATACAGTAGCGCCACCTTGTTTGGAAGTTTGGAGTAGCTGTATTACGTAGCTGTATTAGAAGACTTTGTGACAGAAAGAAAAAGACGCAAGATGCATAACTTGAACATTCTAATTTAGACCCTGAATTAAACAACATACAGATGAATTTCATTGTGGGAATGATAACTGGTTGTTACCTTATGGGTATGGAAAACTGCTACCAATTAAAAACATTTTGTAATTGTATGCATGTATCTATGTAAAATGGGATTGTGTGAGTTTGACGACACCGGTTTTCATACTAAAAAACTAGCATTTCACATCCACTAGTTTATTAATTCGTGGCACGCACATATTGGCTAGAAAGAGAGACAAACGGCAAATTGTAAATTGTAACTTTATAGAACGCGACCCTGCAAGTTTTGAAAAAAGAGTTGTAGATATTTGCCACTAATTCCTACCAATATTTGCGTCTAACTTGCGGCAATCACTTGCAAGTGTAAACTCAGCTTTAGGTTCGTGATCGGCTTGCAAAGGGTTAAGAAGTACACTAGTTGAGGAGTGTCTTTTCAAAAGGGCTTATTTCTACTCTGGCAATAAGGATTATTTTTTCTATGTTTCCATAAGAGAAATTATCTCTATTGACAAAGTGGAAATAAGCCCTTTTGAGAAGACATTCCACAGTTACGATATAATGATTTCATAACAAAACAAAATTCGTAATTGTGGGACAAAGTAATTTTGCGTCCGGTGGAATGTAGCCAGCAACGCCATATTGCTAGTTGTGCTAAGCTCACCTGACCGCTAATAGAACGCGACTCCAAGCATAGGGGTTCTATTAAGGGAAATAATAGGAACTGCAACTGTCTTCTTGAGCAATTCACTATGTTGACTATTCAAGACGAGTGGGATGCACCCATAACTAAGTAGGTATTAGGAGTATAAATGCAATAAGTGCAGGTTATAGTAAGTACATTATATTTATTTACCAAGGAGCCGAACCGATATTACAAGACAGGTGCCGGTAGTAGACCAATATCGGGCGTCTTACTCCTCCGTCTTTCCTCCTTCTCATTAAACTCTAAAATTAACATAGAAAGAAATATCTACTAATTAGAAAGTTCACAAACTTACCATTATAAACATATTTTAACTTAATTCCTCGGTACAATGCCACAAGGGCCAATCTTAGATATAGGTTAGGTTAAGTAGATTAGTTAGATTTAATCTATGTACATAAATTGTAGTTTTGAAAATAAATATATAAAAAAAACTTAATTTTTAACACAAAACTTAATTTTAATGATAATTCGAAAAAACATTGACAGCCCAGTCAACAATACGTTGTCAGGTAACCAATTTCCAGACAAGTTCCCGTCGACGGCGCTAGGAGGCGCCAGAATTGCTAGCACATATTGCATCCTTTCACTTAATTCAATTTAAACCTTTTTCATCATGCGGCCAATATCACACGTCAAACCTAAATGGCTAATCAAATGAAATAAAAATACGAACTATATTCGTGTGGAAAAGAGAGAGCGAGTGGCGGCATGTTTACGTCATCGCGAACAGTTTAATAATGGTTCACGGAACTTTATTTTTCGTTCATCTGTAGTAACGGTAACCAGAAAAGTTTTGTTCTTTCATATAAATCATATAATGTTCTTGTCAAAACCGTTATGTGAAAGAACGAAATTTTTCCGTTCATCTTGAATATTGTGAACCAGAAATATTGTGTTCATTTACAAAACCGTTACCGTATTTAACCGTTACTAATACGAACGGAATTTTTACCGGTTAAAGAACAATATCAAATGGTTAATGAAGAACGGTTCCGATCCCTGCTATATACAATATGATATGACGAATGTTCTAGAAGCCTAAACAGAGTGATACCGAAATTCCAATTAACAACCCAGCGGAGAGCTCGTCACCAACATACTGCTCCGCAGATTGACGAATCATTTGTTTTGTGACTCACCATCATCATCATCATATCAGCCGAAAGACGTTCACTGCTGAATATGCGCCACCCGCATCGAGCGGACTCCTGCGAACTTCTCCAGGTCATCAGTCCACCTTGTGGGGGGCCTACCCACGCTTCGCTTTCCGGTACGGGGCCGCCACTCGAGAACCTTTCCGCCCCAATGGCCATCGGTTCTACGTGCCATGCGCTCCTCACACTGCCACTTCAATTTAGCGATTCAGAGAGCTATATCGGTTACTTCGATTCTACTGCGACTTATATAATCATACTAAATAAAAAAAATCCCAGTTCATATAATAATTTGTATCCAAATGTAATGTTTTTCAGGAAAATTAACAAGCTACCCCCAGACTTCCCCGTCTACTCTCCCGTGAAACACGAAGAGCAATACCAGCTGATATTGGAGCGGAAAACGTCGAGAAACTACCTGGAGGCCGAGTACAAGTGCGAGCTGTGTTACCGGGGCTTCCGGGCTGTCAATACTTTTAGCAAGCATATGAGGAAACATGACCCGGTGAGTATACTTTGACAATACTTTGAGTGGTTCCTTTGACTTTGAGCCTTCTTATGAGGCCCATTGTAAGCGACCATGTTTCAGTACCGTATGTCATCACTGGCAACACACACTGATCAAAGTCTTTCATCTTCAAACAGAAGAATATTGGACTAAAAGATGTTGTCCAACCGAGAGAGATTCGACGATTGACCTCTTTCATGAAGTTGGACCTACCTAACTGGATAGTTTGTACTAGATATATATAATCGTCTAACAACTTCGAGTGTAAAGTCTCCGATTGTTACGGGAGTTGGTGCTACAAGGGAATTTGACATGATTTTCGTCTTATCCATGTTCATCCTAAGACCAACTCGCTTGGAGACTTTACTGAGATCAACGAGCATAGTACTCAGTCCTCCAAGGTCTCAGCCGAGACTACTATCATCATCATCATCATCACCAGCCTATGATAGTCCACTGCTGGACGTAGGCCTCTCCTATTAACTATGCGTATAGTCGCATTAGGAGGTAAATGCCCATAATCGCCACGCTGGGCAAGCGGATTGGCGATCGCAGTAATGTGCCCACTATGATGACGCTGCTGCCCATCATCAATCTTGTAGTATGGTCAGCGACACTTCAATCCCTTAGTCGATTCTTACGACACCCGCAGGAGGAGTTGGGGTGGTGACAAATGTATTCTTACTGCCGTCACCACACGGCTTACTACAGAGACTACTATATCGTCCGCGAATCGAAAGTGAGTGAGGTACTCGCCGTTTATGTTGATACCCAGCTTTCTCCAGTCCAATCTTAAAGACATTCTCCAGTGCAGCGGAGAAAATCAAAACATATTATTATGACATGTCAACTTTGGACAAAAAGCATTAACAAGCTACCCCCAAGCTTGTTAATGCTTTTTGACCAAAATTGACATGTCATATAATATGTTTTCTTCCCCGTCTACTCTTCGTTGAAACACGAAGAGCAATACCAGCTGATATTGGAGCGGAAAACGTCGAGAAACTACCTGGAGGCCGAGTACAAGTGCGAGCTGTGTTACAGGGGCTTCCGGGCTGTCAATACTTTTAGCAAGCATATGAGGAAACACGACCCGGTTGGTATACAGGGTGGAAAGATAAGTCGGACCCTCGAGAGAAACTACCTTAAATTGCCTCATTTTACTTATAGGAGACATTCCTTTATTTATAAAAAGAAACGAAAGTGCCCCTCATTTTGATTAAGACCTGTTTGTCATTAAAATATGAGTGATATGATAATCGTGAAAGTTTAAATCAATATAAGATAGTCATCGTCTATTTAAATGTCCATCGATAAGATAACTCAAAAAAAATATAAAAATGATCATGTGACTTTTCGTTCAATCTAGTTTTTCCAATTTCTGAAAAATACACTTATTGACTAGTAGACAGACGCCTGGGGCCTATTTCTCGAATGTTTGTAACTTGTAATACAAGCGGAAGTCCTCAAAAAACAAAATTTATTCATGTACCATACAAAGCAGTTGTTACAGATCATAATAATATTAATATAAAAGACCTTCACATGTCTAGCGCCTGAACTAGGTAGATCCTGTATCTCAGGCAGATATCCTTATCTTATTAATGATGTTAAAAAGGGAGTTCCTCTTGTATTACAAGTTACAAGCTTTTCAGAAACGGGCTTCTGCTCTCAGATACCAAATCAATCTGAAGTGAAATGAAGTGACCTGTGCTAAGTGAACTTTGATTTAGACGTATCAGAAACAGCTGCCTGTCTAAAATTAAATATAATTCAA
>JALPQI010018016.1:0-22008 GCA_025490895.1 Thaumatotibia leucotreta
TATCAGTGCGTTAAATGCACCATCTGTTCTTCGGAGGGCCATCTGTAGGTACGAGAAAACATGTTACGATACATCGCCACTCGTTTCGAACTTATTTTTTCCCTCTTATATCATAATGTATTATTTTGCTCGTTTTTATCTCACAAACGCAATAAAAAAATGTTGTATGCCACGTGCAGTACAATATTTATGAACTAGCGTTTAACTTTAGCTTAAGCTTTGCTATGACACTTCTTCACTATCTTATTTACCGCCCTTGGTTGACAATGTACTATTTTTTTTCATATCCATAATCTGCACATAAATAAATAACAGCGATATTTGAAAAAATGTACTTTAATGTGTTATCAACAGGCATACAGATTTTTTAATGGTTTGTATATTTTCTTCCTTTACTTTTGTTTCAGGGATAATTTTAACAACATTATTACTAACAGCTGTTAATATAACTGAATCAGGACAAACTTATGAAAATGTTCCTGGCTTGTTAAAAAATGTCATAAAAAAATATGAAATCGCCGAAATCGATAACTATTTTAATGTATCAGCTAGAAAAATGAAATATGTTGGGAAATCTACGGACGATCACTTAGATATTGTAGAATCACTTCGTAAAAAAATTGCAGAATTGATGCCCATACTCGACGATGATAAAAAAGAAGATAAAAAACATGATGGTATTAATTTCAACGTATTATCAGAACCTCTTCGTGATACAAATAAAGACAATTTAGATGAAGTGAATAAAAAATATAAACAAATGAGGTCAGATATAGAACAATTATTAAAAATTGAACCAATTTCTAATGAAACTAAACGTGTTGTGACTGATGCTCTCAATCAGATTGAACATGAATTAAAATATAACGACTGTGCTTTTGAAAATATAGAGGAAGATGTAATGAGGAGAGGGCGTCTTCATATAAATGAACCATCTTTAGTTATCCCAAAGAATCTGGAAAAGAAGGAAGTAATCTTAAAGCACATAAAAGATAAGTGGGAAAAAGTAGTGAATCAGTATTCGTCGCCCGTTGAATCTAAACACCATGGCAATAATATTGGGAAAGTAGCATTTATCTTTCTTACACGATTAAGACAGTTTGTATTTGACGTTCAAGAAGATTATGCTAAACTACAAAATCGGTTTGGAGTTAAATGTTCTGCTGGAAGATCTCAATCGAACATTCCCATTTTCAAACAAGGAAAAGTTAGACATGATAAAAAAAGAGATTATGCTTGCAATGATGTAATTTTATGTTCAATAGAGTTAATAGATTACTTGTCCGACTTCTATTATCAATTAAATCAGACGTATACTGAATTGTTCAATACGTATATTGAGATGTATGATAAAGAAGTTAATGAAGGTAAAGATGAAAAAGAATCATTTAAAAATATAATGAAAATCATATTAGAAGAGATACATAAGAAGATACATATAATGTTCAAAGGGGAGATAGAAAAACTAAATGAGACTTTAAATGTTACTGCTTCAAGGATTGAACATTTGAAAAAGTTAATTGATAGAACAGTAGAGAATACTAAAAAGATAAGTTATAGTACACTATCATTGCAACTAAAACAATTAAAACCAGTACTACGTTTAACTGTGAAAGAAGATATAGATATTTCAGCGAGCATTGAATTAGGGAATCTCCAAAAAGTATTTCAAGATAAAATGTGTGTTGTATTTAAAACTTGTAACGGTGATGTGAACTGGAGGAGAAGTTATACAAAACGAAATAATTTTGAAACCTCGACAGGACTCGATCCAAATAGTATTAAAATAAGCTTTAGGGTAGGTCTTGATGATAAACCAAAAAAAATTAAAAGATACAGAAAAACTCAACTTACCAGTAACATAACTGATAATACAATTGATTTAGCTAATAAAAATGCGAGGAAAATTAATTTAATACGTAATAATGTCAGCAAAATTAAATATATAAATGTAACAAGGACGACATATACGGAATATGTTGAGAAAGGTACAACAAAATTGATAGAAAATACATCGAAGGTGAATAATGCAACAAAACCTTTACTAATATATTTTTGATAAATGAGCATTATTTTTGTATTCCCAAAGTCTATGTATGAACTAAATATAGATTTTTCGACCTAGTCTTGTTACAAAATCTATGTTTACTTTAATTATTTAAGTAAAGCATGTTTTAGATCATACGTAATTTTTCGACTATAATTTTATCATGTAGGGGACTACAACATGTATGTAGTGATACATGTACTAGGGTACAAAAAGCCTGAGGTATTGATATAAAGATCATAAAAAAAAGTTGAAAAAATAAAACTGTAGAGTACAAATTTATTTTAAATGTCCGTAGTAAAACTTAATCACAAAAAGATTAAAGGGTCAATTAAAAAAAATCTATTAGGTACCTACTAAATTTGACCAAAAAAAAAAAACGGGAAAGCTAAATAAAGCCGATAAAAAAAACATAATTAACGGCTTAGTCAAAACAAAAATGACAATTTTATTGTGTTACGAAAGTTAGTCATACAAAGTACATACTATACACCGTGGGCTGTTTAAACCCGAAAGATTTTAACTACGCATTATTGATGTAAAAAAAAAACAAAAAAATGTTATACTACTTTTGTCATTTTAGTCGAAATTTTTTTTTTAATTTTTTAATTTACTTTAACATAAAAAGTAAATGTTATTCATAGAACTAGTACTTACAATGAGTGTTAACGTTTTCTTATTAAAACCTAGTTTTTTAAAGGTTTTATTTCTCACTTTTGACATCTATTAATGAGGTTAGTGAGACTATTCTCCATAATGGCACCAACGCCGTTAAAATACCTTTTGTACTGAGTAACGATTAGAAAATATGTTTTTTTTAATTGGTAATAACTCTGAAACAAGGCGATATCCAGAAAAGTTTATACGACATTATAGTTTCGAAATGTGGTCAGGAATACACTGTTAAAATTGGTCGGGTTTAAACAGCTCACGGTGTATATCGTATAGTCTAACAACCTCTGACAGTAAAAAAGACCGCATTATTTCTTCGTATTGTTAACCGCTCATACAAAAAAATGGCCGTATTTTTTTCTGCCAAAGGTTGTTAAACAGAATTTGACCTGGTAACACGAAGTTTTGCTGGTGGTAAGACCTCGTGCAGGGTCCGCCCGGATAGCTACCACCGTCTTACCCGTTAACCTGCCGCTAAATAGTTAGTACTGTGTTCCGGTTTCGGGGTAAGATAGCCCGTGTAATTACTGGCATAGAGGCAATCCATCTAAGTCCTCAGGGTAGGCAGCGCATAGGCGATTTTTCGGTCACTATGTCCATGGGCCTCAGTTCCCGCTTTCCATCAGGTGGGCTGAGAGCTCAGGGTACTTAGCCAAGTTGCCAATCGCTAGTGCTTGGTAGCGTATCGTAGTTTTCCCTCTCTGGCACTCTTTCATATTACCTAGTACGACAAAGACAGTTAGCTGCCTTTCGTTTACGATTGACGATTAAGCTCTAGCGATTGGCAACTTGGCTAAGCATCCAGGTGTCTACCTTCGTCACATAAAAAAAAAGAAGTTTATTGTGATGTGTTTTTTTTTCCATAAACACTTTTAACTGATGTACTTTTTTTTTGCAATGCACCCTAAAATGCTTACCACATACGGACGGACATGGCGATGGACTGACAATTGGCATTTTAGGTATTGAACTGTAAAATAAAACTGGCCAAGAGCATGTCGGGCCATGCTCAGTGTAGGGTTCCGTAGTTATTCAAAAACGGCTGGGCCGATTATGTTCGAAATAGTTTTATTTTAAAGTACTCTATAAGCCACTATTCATGATTTTTTTCATATTTTTGGACCTTCCGATCAAAAGTTAGAGGGGCGGGGGACACAATTATAGTACTCTATAAGCCCACTTCATGATTTTTTTCATATTTTTTGTACCTTCCGATCAAAAGTTAGAGGGGCGGGGGACACAATTATTTTCTTCTGGAGCGATTATCTCCAAAAATATTGGCTGTAGAAAAATATTTTTTACAGACCCTAATTCTTTTTAAGAGACCTATTTAATGATACCCCACACCCCACAATCTATAGGATTACATTAAATAAAAAAAACATCCCCACTTCACCGAAAAAAAATGTTTTTTCTAGTTTTTATTGTACCACTTTGTTGGCATGATTAATATACCTGTACCAAATTGCAGATTTCTAGTATCAATGGCCACTGAGCTTTGCTGCGGACGGACCGACGGACGGAAGGACGGACAGACGGACATGGCGAAACTACAAGGGTTCCGTTTTTGCCATTTTGGCTACTGAACCCTAAAAACATCAACAATATCATAATGACATAATTGATTAAACCAGTTTACTTAACCGACATTTGTATCTCGTATCCCTGATTCCATAGATACATATTTCGTTTTTTCTATTCCTTATTAATAATTCATCCTAAAAGTGTCAAATCTGAGGCGGACCCTTTTGACATAAAAGACCGCATTTTACAAGAAAATATCACATCTTCTTAATAGCTATAGCACAGTTACGCTCTTTTAAAATAAGCATGGCAAAACATACATGTATATCAATAGGACTTAAGTTCGAAATACATTTATTTCAATATGCGTTCTCCATCAATATTATAAGGTGTAAATTTAAAATATACCAGCGATGAGTAAGCCGTTTGTAAAAGACGCAGTTTTTTTCAAATGCCCCAGCGGGGATCGAACCCGTGTACCGTCAGTTGATTAATGATGAATGACGCATTCCTATTGCATTTTAGTTCCGTAGAACTGCTTAAAAATATTCGTCTGAAATATATTTCAACTGATACACGGTTGCCGATTTCTAAAGGTGCATTCAGACCAAAAGAGCATTCGCTGTTCTATCCTCGCTCTACGAAATCAACCAATCACGTTTTGTGTAACGATCGAATTTCGTAGAGTAGGGGGTTAGAATAGCGAATGCTCTTTTGGTCTGAATGCACCTTAAGAATGAAATTTGGACATTTTAGAAATTAGTCTTATACAGGATGATCAATCCAAATGACCGTATGGAAGTTTTGGAAACCATAACAAATCTGTACCTACTCACTCCAGGAATCAAACCTGCATTTTTTGAAAAATTTTTCGTTATTTTCTATTGGAAATCGCTGTTGCTCTTAAATAGTGAATGCTACTAAGAAACATGATAGGTATCTATAACTAATAAAAAATATAATTTTTATTATAAACTGTATAAACATAACGACGACGTGGTCTGCCATTTTTGTAGTCAATAATGAACAAATATCGTAATTTAATTTAAAAACCACTAGATACGTGTCGCAGAACCCTAAAAGTTACAGAACGCATCCAATCCACCAATCTATCACATGTGTCATTTAAGTCGATTAGTCATGCTTAGAATCGACTGCCCAATTCGATAAAAAAAACAGGTGCAACCGAATTCTGTAAGTTGAATGGGTGAGGTTTTTGGCAATCATTCTATCATCATCAGCTATGCTATTCTCTTATTCATACATTCGACGCTGCGTTCGTCAACGAGCTCGACGTCGAGACAGCCTTGTCTAAAATCCTAGCTGTTTTATTTGACATTAGGAATCGAGGCTGTGAGCTAGGTTGTGGGCGAGTTCGTCGCTGTTTTTCGTTAGAGAATACGAAGTTCGTATATTAAACGTCAAACTCTCGACGCAGTGTAGTTCCAGCTCACACCGCATTCGTCGCCGAGCGCTAGTGTCGTTTAAAGTACATTAGTGAATACCATTTTTAGGCTCGACGCTGCCGCAGCGCTGACATAGCGCTAACAGCAAGGCGATTTCCTTAGTGAATAACAGTGCACTTATGGTAGTCCACTGCTTGACGTAGACCTCTGCTATTAACTATGCGTATAGACGCATTAGGAAGTAAATGTTTATAATCGCCACGCTGGGCAAGCGGATTGTCGATCGCAGTAATGTGTCCACTATGATGACGCTGTCAATCATCAATCTTTTATCAAATAATGGTCAGTGACACTTCAACCCCTTAGTCGGCTCTTACGATACCCGCAGGAGGAGTTGGGGTGGTGACAAATGTATTCTTACTGCCGTCACCACACGGCCAATCATTCTATGCCATCAGTTATAGCGGAGCGGCCTGGGTGGTCACAAATATCTGAACAGGCTGCTTAGCCAAGTTGCCAATCACTAACGCTTAATCGTCAATCGTAAAGGTGCGTTTAATTAAACCAAAAGAGCATTCGCTGTTCTAGCGCCCGTTCTACGAAATCAACCAATCACGTTTTGTGTACCGATCGAATTTCGTAGAGTGGGAGGAACAGCGAATGCTCTTTTAGTTTGAACGCACCTTAAACGAAAGGCAGAAACTGTCTTTGTCGCACTAATATGAAAGATTGACAGAGAGGGAAAACTACAACACGCTACTAACCGTTAGCGATTGGCAACTTGGCTAAGCATCCTGAATAGTAGGTATACGACGCATATGACGGACTTTCCTTAAACATAAAACGGTGTTTCTATGCGATTTTGTTACGCGTTTTTTTTGTTCATTACCATCACCACTTTATTTACCGTTTTATAAAAGCAAACGAGACTATTATGCCAGAATAGCAGACAAACATGCGTCTGCTACAAGATAATCGAAAATGACTCCTCTATTTATACGTAGTTCGTCAATAATTTGGGAATGGTAATATTGGTAATGACTTGATTGTTGCGACTGAATAATCGCATAGAACTACCCAAAATACGCCGGACTTACCCAAACTGTCCTTAGTTTTTTAAATCCTCTGATAATCGTCAACCCAACGCTTATCATGAACAACGCTGTATTCAAAATAGTAGCGCTTGCAATTGGAATTCTAGTGCTTCATTGTTACAATTCAAATCTCCCCTGCTAAGCGAAATAGCGATATCTCAAAAATAATAAATAAACAATAATAACTTTTCTTGAGACATCTTACACAAATCGCCCTATTTCCACGGTAAGCTCAATTAAGGCTTGTGATGTGGGTACCAGGCGTCGATATATATAATAGATAGATAAATATAGATACATAAATACATAGACATTCATGACCATGGAACAAATATTTGTGATAAA
This sequence comes from Thaumatotibia leucotreta, assembly GCA_025490895.1. Lineage (NCBI taxonomy): Eukaryota > Metazoa > Arthropoda > Insecta > Lepidoptera > Tortricidae > Thaumatotibia > Thaumatotibia leucotreta. Next base: position 7,089 of record JALPQI010018016.1, read on the forward strand.
TAAATACACAAATAATGCCCTCGCCGGGATTCGAAACCGAAACCTCCAGCTTCGTAGGCAGGGTCACTACCAACAGTACCAACTCGGCTACGGAAGCTACGAAAATAGAGGCATATGGAAATGGAATCGTCAGCTATAGAATTTAAGGTGCATGTTTGCATTAAATTTTATTTTTAGATATCGCTATTATGCTTAACAGGGCAGAAATTACGACAAGATATTGTCTAAAGATGCAGCGTTGTTCATGATTCATGATAAGCGTCGAACGGTTATTATATTAAGTTCTGCGACCATATATAACATGGACGTCTAACGCCAGCTCAAAAATGCCCCCAAAAACGATTGTTCAATTGTGCCAAGAGGGGCTGGACATAGCGCTTTCCTTAACACCGCGCAAACGGCGCAACATCTTTGACAAATGTTTATAGAATATAGCCAATCAAAACTTTGATAGACCAATCACAACTATTTTTAAATGGCGGTTTCAATTTTTATAGGTTGATTTTGAAATTCTTTGTCGTGATGCATTGAAGAGGGGGTGACACTTGTCAACTAAAATTCAGGACCGTTTTTGAAAGGCAATTTAATATGGCGTGTGGCTGCCATGTTTTATTTGTTCGTTGATTAAGTTTTACTACTGAAGTTTTAGAGACCCTAGCAACTGTCGCAGGCATGAGCTATGCATTGGCGCATTTGATCCAACGTTTAAATCTATCGCCTTTACTCAGCCAGCAATGGTTTAAATTACAGGCCCTTATTTCACCATGGTGACAAGTGCGACAATTGTAAAAATTACCGTTTCTCCTATTGCAGGCGTCCAGTCAAAGGCAAAATACCTACATTATATCATAAACTATAATTTAATTACATTGGTATCACTCAAATCACGCACTGTACACGTTTGTATGTCTATCTCTTGTTTCATATAGTTCACTCTTTTGCTCAAAGGTTACCTAACTCGAAGAGATCCCTTACAGGGAAAAGTTCGCATTTGTACCTTTTTGAATTGTTGTGTATTTTATACCTGTTCTTTTGTGTACAATTAAGAATTTACATACCTCAAAATTAAAAACTTAAAAATATGCAAACATTTGTCCCAGTTAACATTACATCTGAGTAATAAGAACTTAAGAACGTCGTAATATATTTATGAGAGTATTCTTTTGATATAAATTTTGCTCTTGACTGTTCATAGGCTACGGTTACTACTTATCATCGGACGGACTGTGTGTTTGTTTGCCATTGCCATTAACATGAAATACATTTTGATGTTAATGGCAATGGACAAGAACTTTTAGAAATCAACAACAAATACCTACTTTTTATGAAATTACAATTGTCACAAAAACACGACAATAGTTGCGAAATTCCGACACAGGCCAAACTTCATGTCAATAATAAATTTACGAAAATTGTTCTAAGCCTTGTGGCTATTGTCACAAATTTCCAAAGTTTATTAGCGATGTAGTAACGTTATTAGTAATCATTTAATGTTGGTAGCAAACAAGCAAATGGACCGTCCGATAAAAATAAGATAAAGTGTCTCTTTTTAATAAAACATTCTATCAACAATTTTTGAGTTCTTTCCCTTCACATCCCATAATATTGGCCCACCCGGTATACGCCGTTTTCCAATGGCTGCCGAGTTATACACATCATTATTAAATTACTATTTCAACTGTCAAATATCATAACAAAAAAAAGGTCTGTGTGGGTAAGTTCGGCACATTTTTTTTCGTAGCCTACGGAGGCCTGCGACGATATTTTACAATTATCGCGCCAGTCATTACGGTGAAATAGGCGCCAGGCGTTTCGTTGTTAAATCTATACACACTATAATTAGAGTAATTAGGTACATCGTACACAACTTTATTGCCAGCAAGAATTGACAACAAAGTATGTCCACTTAAAAACAATAATGCCTGCTAACCGTTCTACGAAACTATTCGATACCTCTAAATGTTCTCAGACAATCTTGCTTCAAATTAAAACATTTTAAATCAAATTTACCCGTTTAATTCACTTCGACGAACCGAGTGCAAAAAGGTTTTCGGCGAGCGCTCGACGACCAATCATGGCGACTGCCCGCAAAAAGTCGTTAATTAAAAATTCGGTTTTCAAAATGGCGGGTGGACTGTGACAATTTGTTGAACAGGGCTTGGTGACTTTAATGGTTCGTTTATAAGTGTTAAGTCGTGTGAAACAAGTTTTACTGTTGTCGCGATAAAATCTGTTTAATTCTAGGTCAAAAGCAAAACGAACGGGTTAAATCGCTTTACAAGAGAATCGTAGTTACGTGGTCTTACAAATGAGGGTTCTAAAATAATAAGAATCTATTATTTTCATTCATTTTTTCTACTCCCTTTTACTTGTCATTTACAGGGTCGTGAACACACCTTTAAGTCCCTACCTTAAACAAGACAAGTCTATATTGTCTATTTCCTATAAACACTCAGTGCGTTTTTGGATTTTAAGACACCTCGTGTAAAGAAGACGTAATTAAATACATGATTGCCAAATTAATTTCAAATGTCATTTCTGATAAACCGTTTTTTTTTAATTTAAGTCCTTGTAAACAGGCGAAAGCACTAAACCATACTGCCTTGATGAATAGTAAACCATAGAGGAGCTATCTTTTTTAATTTTGACGTCTCCCGACCGAATTTCATTAATAAAATTGTATTTGACTAAGAATATTTTTCAAATTTACAATTTTATTTTAAAATGAGTTAAATGTGTGTGCTGGTCGTAGAAAAAAATATTTTATGACCTGAGCCGTATTTATTAGAACTGTATTTTGGCGATCGTAGTAGTATATCTACTAATATGATGATGCTGACTGCCAATCATCAATATCCTTTAAACGAATGGTCAGACACTTTAATCCCTCAGTCGATACAGTAAGTAGATAATCTACGAATAATCTAGAAATACAGGGGAAGAGTTGGGTTGATGAAAAATGTATTCTTATGTATGTATGTATTTGTCTAACCTCCTGTCGCCCAGACAATAAAATTGCCAGAGAATTTTGAATTAATAGTCTAGGAAATAGAATAGATCTTCTCTTGTTTTACTGTATTTCTATGCGATTTTGTTATGCGTTTTTTTTGTTTATTACCATCACCACTTTATTTACGGTTTTATAAAAGCAAACGAGACTATTATGCCAGAATAGCAGATAAACATGCGTCTGCTACAAGATAATCGAAAATTACTCCACTATTTATACGCAGTTCGTCAATAATTTGGAAATGGTAATGACTTGATTGTTGCGACTGAATAATCGCATAGAACTACCCTTTAGGAGACCTTTTATTATTATTTATTTATTTGCAATGGGCTTACTCATACAGACTAGCCAAGGGCAGAGACGTGGCCTACGATGGAGTGAGTTTGCCCAGAATGTGCCTATTCACCCTTGACTTGAAGGTTGACGGGTTATATGATCTCGGAAATAGACCTCTGGGCGGCAGGAGGGTAAGATGTCCCAAGATATTTATTTTTATATTTATTTATTTAATTTATTCTTACGGGCATCATAACGCGGCGTACCATACATACGCTTTTAAATATCCTTCACTTACAAACCATCATAGTATACATGTATTAAAATACAACTGAAAATCGCCATTGTTGTATGAAATTTGAACTTTATGTCATGCGCGATAAAGATCTCAGTTAATAATGTGTAATCGAGTAGTTAACATTAATATATCGGTCATCGCTCAAGGCCTTCTGACGGTTGGACCACAGACCACCATTGACACATTCCGTGAGCCTAATAAGATACCTAACGAAATACCTAATTACAATAGTACATTACATCAGAGGTCAGGAAAATAAGGATTTCCATCCTAGTTGGTACCTATATATATGGCCGGATAGGTAACGAGGCCGGGAATCCGTTTTCACGCCGAGGCATGTATAGTATTAGTGCTTTTCTCAAACATACAAAGAAATACAAAAAAAAATGACAATGTTGTCGAAATTAAAAAAAAGTTACTTTGCGGGCCTAGGCCTGAAAAGTGTTATGAAATTCCATTTCCATCCCGGTGAGTTACTGCGCCCTAAGTTGCGGAAGTTCTGAACTCAATTGAGTTCAGAACTTCATTTTTTTAAGTCGATTTAAAAATGTCAAATAAACCCGAAACCTTGCATTATTTGATAGTAACGCACTTTCAGAACACAATTTTGATCTTATAATCAACTTCTCTATCAACTTAATATTAGTTAAAACTATACCTAAATTTTAACCACAAACGGGTCATAATCGTGTAAACTTATGTCTATTATTATCCTTACGTATTGGACTGGCGAGAAAATGTATTAATACCTTCTAGGATTCAATAAATTCCATTACAATACTCTTTTTCTCAAACATGCAATGAAAGTTGTAGTTACGTGCCTAAAAAGTGGCCGGGAAGTACCTCGTTGCCGGCCTAGGCCGGCAAGTGCCTCTTTTTTAATTTTCATTTGACATAGGGTTGTGACCTGGCATCTTGGCTTTTAGCCAATAATTGTCTGTAAGGAATATTAGTATAAAAAAAATGATTGGCAAATTTTTGCAGTTATAATGTAGGTATTTAAATTATATAATTTAAAATAAATGTACAATAACTACTCAAAATAATATTTAAAAAGCAGTATTATACGGCGCGATCCGTCGGCCCCGATCACCGCATGCGATTAATTGGACCCAACCGACCGCGTCGTCTAATACCGCTTTTTAAAAGTAAAAATTTGCAACTTTCAAACAGGCCAATCTTAAAAAAAAATGAGGTGTCGGTGTCGTATTTGACTTTTGTTGTGTTTCAAATACTTAGTTATGTAGTTGACTTATAATTTCTTAGAAAGAACATACATTTTTTTGTTTCATTTCATTGCATGTTTGAGAATAGCATTATACATACCTCGGCCATGAAGTGACGGGTTGCCGTCCGAATACTATTCGCTCGGCCGTCTACATATATTCGGCCGGCAACCAGTCACTTCCCGGCCTCGGTAGTAATGTACTATTGTTTGACATGACGTTACACCCGCGACCACGGTAACGTCATGTCAAACAAAAGAGTGTTGTTATAGGATTTCATACAAACATTCAATCATGACTTTACATACATACATTGTAGTGAGTTTGGATCAGAAACCTGTTTTATTTATTAAATAAACAAATTAATTGTTTTATTTTCCTTCCATTGCATGTTTTAGAAAATCACTATACAAGCTTCGGTGTGAATAAGAGCTTGCAGGCCCCATATTTCTATCCGGCCTAACTAGTATATATGTATATGTGCGGTCTGCAAGCCCTTATTTCCCGGCCTCTGTGCAGTAATGTACGAATTGTACGATTGTAAACACTAAGTAATTGTGGAGGGTTGACACTTATCAACGTAATTTCAGTCCCGTTTTAGAAAGGCAATTTTGTATGGCACTTGTACTTGTTGCACAATGTACTTCCATGTTATATCTGTTCGTGTTCGCGCCTAATCCGTCCGGCCTGTAGGACTAGATATTACATGAGTCACATCATATCACATCATCGGCCTATCTCAGTCCACTGCTGGACGTAGGCCTTTCCTATTAAATATGCTTATAGAGGCCTAATGAATCTGCATTAGTAGGTAAATGCCCATAATCATCACGCTGTGCAAGCTGATTGGCGATCGCAGTAATGTATCCACTATGATGACGCTGCTGCCCATCATCAATCTTTTATCAAATAATGGTCAGTGACACTTCAATCCCTTAGTCGACTCTTACGACACCCGCGGGAAGAGTTGGGATGGTGTTAACTGTATTGATACTGCCATCACCACACGGCCAATTACATGAGTATTGTATTTGTACATGAGGTGTCTAATGATGCGTCTGTGGTAGCAAAGTCATCCCGACTGGGCTTAAGCGATGCAAGTTTTTGCCCCTCCGGTTCTCGGGGCAAAGTGGCGCGGACACAGATTCACGACAGGAGGCAAATTTAGCTCGTTTTCACAGTTAATGTCATTTTTTATCTTCAACTGATCATCCTCTATCTTTCTATGATCGGTACAGCCATCAGTAGCCGTACGATGAGTTGGAAATAAAGGATACGTTAGGTTTTATTGGATACGTGATGCATTCTACTCTGCGACCATAAATATAACATGGACGTCTAACGCCCCCAAAACCAATTGTTCAATTGTGCCAAGATGGTCAGGACATAGCGCTTTTCTTAACACCACGCATATTTCGGCGCAACATCTTTGACAAATGTTTATAGAATATAGCCAATCAAAATTTTGACAGACCAATCACAACTATTTTTAAATGGCGGTTTAAGTTTTTATAGGTTGAAATTGAAATTCATTACCGTGATGCATTGAAGAGGGTGATACTAAACTTGTCAACTAAAATTCAGGACCGTTTTTGAAAGGCAATTTAGTATGGCGTGCGGCTTCCATGTTTTATTTGTTCGTAGATTCTACTGTAGCCGTACCATGAAGCCGCACCAAAAACGCGATCGCACAAATATAGCTTTGCATTGTCCACATGAACATATCAAAAGATACTTGACTACTTTACTTTAAGAGATAAGGCTATTTTAAGTAGTTGAAGACCTGTCAGAAGTCAATTAGCCGACTTTGAGTCGACCTTTGTACCCTGATCCAATAGTTTTACTTAATGTAATGAGTTGCATTTATAAGATTTCAGATCGTTAATCCTGATCTTCACAAAGCTCCTACGAACAAATTAGAACATGAAAGTCGCACGCCATTCAAAATAGCCTTTAAAAAATCAGCTTTACATTTTTCTATTATATATATCGTCGCCTGGTACCCACAACACAAGCCTTAATTGAGCTTACCGTGGGACTAGGTTGATTTGTGTAAGATGTCCCCAAGATATTTATTTATTTATTATTTATTTATTTATTTTGTAGACAAGTGGCCCCACCTTCAATAATATTCATATTCATATTCATTTATTCATAAAATTAAAGAATTTACATGTCATAAATTATAAAATAAAATTAGGATGTCAATTAATTTACAGTTTACATTAAAATAATCTATTCAACATATTATATGTACATATTATTTAAAAATTAAAAAAAAAAGAAAATATACATTACTTAAATTAAATTATAATTTTCATATTCATGCATGTCATAAAATGCTTGATCAGTAAGCCATTTTATTATTTTTTTAATAAATGTTATATCATCTGTAATTGTTTTTAAACTGTCGGGTAGTTTATTACAGACACCTGTAATACATCACGATTTAGATATTTTATTATAAACCTTTATAAACCCGCTATTTAAAAATAGTACATGGTCGCAACATAGCTCGTAGTGTTTTGGGCCTTGTTTATAAATACTACCTTTATACGAGTATGTATGTATATAAATTCTTTATTGTACACAAAACACACGTAAAAATACAGATATTAACAGTAAATTTGACAGCTACAAAGGCGAACTTATCCATGTAAGGAATCTCTTCCAGTAAGAGTTACGGAAAGTTTGCATTGAAGTTAACATGGCAGTGCGGAAAGTTTGAAATCGTTGACCCAAAAATAAATGGGAAATAAAACGATAATAGTTATTTATTATACAAGGGGGCAAAGTTGTTGTTTAACTGTCGTGCCAATATTGAGACCTGAGCTAGCGAAAGAATCCAAAATTGAGCCACGAGCGTAGCGAGTGGTTCAAAAACTGGAATCTTGAGCAGTGCGAAGGTCTCAAGGCACGAGAGTTGAACAAACTTTGCCGCCAAGTGTAATACAACTTTTTTCCCCTCACTATCGCGAGGAAATATGATTACAAATCTCATCCAAATGTAAATTAACTTAAAGAAACCATTTAAAACTCAATGTCGAAACGTATCGTAGAATAGAGTTACTTCTGGAAATTAAATATAGCCAATGGCTTACAAAGTCACCCATGACAAGACCAATTTAACATGTGAGCTCCGATTGCGCATGTTTACTACGGTCATACGGATCCACTTATACTAGGCAGTAAGGGGCTATAGGAATTAGAGCAATGTCAAATTACTTTATTCACAAGTGTGTAAAAAGCGTTTTTACCCGCTCGTATCAAACGATAAACGAGCGCTTTACGAGCTAGTGAGGGGAAAAATTGTTTGCATATTATAAGTCCTTAATCAAAGAAACCATTGTTTATCATTATAATTTACTTTAAAAACAAAAATTTGATGCTGTCAAGTTTAATATTATGAATTAATATTCATGTTTTAAGTAGTCGAGAAAAATCACTCGACTTTCGTTACGTTTTTGGCAGAAATGTTTATTTAGTAGGTAATTTTAAATAAAGTGCTAAATTAGCCATTTCATTAAGTCACAAGGAACCATGTATCGGGAAAACTTTAATAGTAGATTGTTCAACGAGGGACTAAAACAGGCCATTATGACACGAGATATTTATCCACCCGAGCGTAGCGAGGGTGGATGTAGTTCCCAGTGTCATTATGGCTGTTTAGTCCCGAATTAAACACTCTACTTTTCACTTAGAATGCGAGGAAAAAAACTACGTTCTACATAATCTCAGTATTAATTAACAGAAAGAACAAATAAGAAACAAAAAAATTATATGTTCTGCGATGTCAAAACTTCCGATTTTTTCGGAACATGGCCACTTTACGATAAATTCGCAAACTTTTTCAAGTTCTATGGTTTAGTTGCAGTGTGGTTTTAAGCTTCTTAGATTTTTCATCAAAATATGTCAGAAATACGCCTTCCATAAATGATGTTGGTACCTACCTAATTTGCTTTCCAGTTTTCCAATCCATAAAAGTTTGATACGCTTTTGAATATATTACACTAGATTTCGGCGGTAAAAGATTTTGATTTCTTCTTCATTCTGGAGTAAGGCGTTAATACTTCTTCATCGTATGACGTGACATCGGAAATTATATAACTACGATTTGAACAATATTACTTATGGACAAAAACAAAAAATAAGCAATCAAATTCGTTCCGCGTTTAAGTTTTTATCTGTATTCCTTTTTCGAAATATGACGCTTTAAATACTTGCATATTAAGCCAACGAATTGGAGCTAACTATTTTGAAGCTAATTGGTTAAATGGTTATTAAAAAATAAGTAATAAATTGGATTCAATCTTAATCATATATTAAACAAATATTAAATATACATGTATATCAAGAAAATAAATCGATTCTCCTTAATATTTTTTCACGATTGACATTTTGAAATATCCGTTCGTTCAAAAATCATAAACACTAGAAATGGCTGTTTAGGGGTTTCCAAAGTCAATTAAAAAAAAGTTTAGAGGTTGTATCCACGGCATGCACAAAAGTGGTCCATACACAAGCACTGCAAATGGCGACTATCCTTTATTCTTGAACATTGTGAGTGTGGCTGTTTACGGGTTTCCAACGTCAATTAAAAAAAAAATACTTTAATCCCTAGAGATTAATAAAGAGTTTTAGTCCCGATATGCAGGGACTAAAATAACATTTTAAGAGCATGAGAAGTGAAAAATTGATTAGAGTTTTCTAGAATGTTAAGTTTTTTTATGAGCAAGGGAAATTTTTATGCTCGGAATTCGTCAAAATCCCCGGCCTTAACCTTTCGTTTCAAGAAAAACCTAACGTTACCGATACTGGTAGAGTCATGGTCCCATATAGGACGGCAGAACGGATGCCGTTATAAAGGTAAAGTGTGAAAAAGCTCTACCAAAAGACGCCGAAATCACGCACGATCACCAAGGGAATCAATGAAATGACAATAGATCATTGTTAAAACGGGCCTTACTATAAAGACAGGGTGTGAATGAACTTTGAAAAATTACAGGATACGCAAAAAAAAAACTATTATGCAGATTTGTATAGAGATAATATTCTGTATTGCTTTGTATAAGGGCTAAAATATTTAGGCGTAAAAGAGGAATGACATTAAATAGTAGCCTTTAGTTTTTTTTTAGGAAGCATTACAGATTACAGTCAAAAATATGCATCGAAAGAATCCTCTAATGAATATGTTACGATCTTATTACACAGAATTAAAGTGCACTGGGACATATTTTTATATACATCTTATTTTGCTTTTAACTGTACTAATCTCACGTTTTTTTTATGTGACGAAGGTAGATAGCTAAGCTCTCAGCCCGCCTGATGGAAATCAGGAACTGATGCCCATGGACATAGCGACCAAAAAATCGCCTATGCGCTGCCTACCCTGAGGACTTAGATGGATTGCCTCTATCTATGCCAGTAATTACACCGGCTATCTTACCCCCAAACCGAAACACAGCAGTGCAAACACTGCTATCTAGCGGCAGGTTAACGGGTAAGACGGTGGTAGCTATCCGGGCGGACCCTGCACGAGGTCCTACCATCAGCACGTGACCTCGAATCGATTGCATTCTCTAATACAAACCAATCCCAGAAATAAAGGAACTGATTATGAAATTAGGTACTCGAATGGTTGTTTGCCACCGATGCTGAAAAAAGTGTTAGTGAATGCGTTTACACATCCTGGTCGTTAGACATAAATCACAAGATCGCCTAACGGACCGGGGGACACTTGGAGACAGCCTACGAGGAAATATAACATGGATGCTGCACGCCATACAAAATTCCAATTCAATTTATTTCAAAACTTGGGTCCATAAACATGTACCTAAATGTTAAAAACATACACATTAGTATTAACTTTATAATAAAACCCGGGATTTGTAAGCCCACGATTCTCAAGGAGATACAAATAATACTTATTAGTAAAGAATTGAGTCATAATAAATTTATAAATTAAAACTCATCCAAAATAAAATAAAATATTAACACATTCAAATCCTCATTTTATGTCCATCTTACTTAAAATTAAATATAAGATAATTAAATTTCGTTGACAAGAACGTATAATTAGGTCAAATATGATTATTTTTTCTAAAAAACTAGTGTCTAAACGGTTACTGTTATCGAGTTATTAAAAAATAAGTATAATGGACTGACCAAGTGTTGTTACTTCTATAACATTTATTTATCGCGTATGTAAATATTCGCTTTGATCACATTTTAGCAAATTATACATTTTGGATGTACCTATTACCAAAGAAAAATAAACATTATTCTAAGAGATGTGACTACTTGGGGAAAAATAAAAACACAAATCAAAAGATTTAGTATAAGTAATAATTTGATTTGAGTTTCACAAAAACTTCATTCTAAAAAATTGCTATCGACGTAGATTTTAACGCGTATCCAGTGTACCCCAAGCCTTATAACAAACCATTGTAGTCGGCGGAAACGGCAGATTTTTTGTCCCCCTCTAGCCTTTGTCAGGTTCTGATGATGTATGTCTTCATCATTCACCGACGACACTTCCCATGGGAAGCGATGACTAGTTGCCGATTTCTAAGAATGAACATTTGACAGTTTAGAAGCTCATGCCCTAAACTTATGTATAACGTTAAGACTATGGGAAAAATGGTGAGTCCTACCCTCAGATCCGAATTTAGGGGGGGGGGGGGGGGCAACCGGGGCTACAGCCCCGGGGCCTCCACGAACGAGGGGCCCCCACAATAGAGATTTCGAAAAAAAAAAATTCAAAGGTCATTGGGCATTTTGTTCGAGCTTATGACCCACTGCGTACACAAACGAAATAGGGCTAGGAATGTAGGTAAATGTAAGTGCTACTGAGTGGTATGAGTCGCATTCTTGCAAGGCGAAACCAGAAAAGTAGGTCACAACCGTTGACGCAATTATACAATGCTGAAAGTAAAAATATTAAAAACACTATTTCGGATACAAAAATTCGAATACCGTAAAACTACCCAACTATAGTCCAAAAGCTCCCAACTATGGTCCAAAACTTAGTCAAATATCCTCGATTTAGTGTAATTATTATATTATTGATGCAGTTGTTAAACAAAATCTCCTCGTTCATGATTAAAAACTTAGATAAAACCAAAATAAATGATTTCTATTGGTGCTTAATTAAGAGTCGAACTTGTGGACCATAGTTGTAATACTGGACAATAGTTGTATGGTTTTACGGTAACTTTTTTTTCCCGGTTGAGACATAAGGAAAAATTACATATTTAGAAAAGTGAGATTTAATTCTTTATTTTAAAGCTAGTTTGGTCTCTGTACGCAAAAAATCATAAAGCGGATCAAAAACGCCCAATGACCTTTCGACTAGTAAACACTAGTAATTTTTTTTTGAGTATTGAAAGTGATCTACTCCGGGAATCGGAGTTCAGCGAAATCATCAACGATTTTTCGGCGAAAAATGCTCGTAAGATTCCGTTCGTAAACGCTAAAATTTAATTTCTATACTTCTATAATCTATACTTCTTTCCACAAATAAATATTTATTAAAAATTTTACTGAAAAAAATTGTCTGCTTTATTTGGAAAATAATTGGGGGCCAGGGGTCTTCCACTCCTTTGTTGCCCCTAAGCCTCTCAACCTGTAAATCCGGCCCTGCTTACCTTCATATTAATAAGGATTAATCTATAACTGTCATAAGTTCATTCCTATAAATTGGCAACTATAACAAGATAGTTTTTGCTGGTGGTAGGACCTCGTGCAGGGTCCACCCAGATAGCTACCACCGTCTTACCTGTTAATCTGCCGCTAAATAGTTAGTACTGTGTTCCGGTCTGGGGGTAAGATAGCCGGTGTAATTACTGGCATAGAGGCAATCCATCTATGTCCTCAGGGTTCTAAGAATGACCATTTGACAGTTTAGAAGCTCATGCCTTATACTTATGTATAACGTTAAGACTATGGGAAAAATGGTGAGTCCTACCCTCAGATCCGAATTTAGGGGGGGGGGGGGCAACCGGGGCTACAGCCCCGGGGCCTCCACGAAAGAGGGCCCCCCACAATAGAGATTTCGAAAAAAAAATTCAAAGGTCATTGGGCATTTTGTTCGAGCTTATGACCCACTGCGTACACAAACGAAATAGGGCTAGGAATGTAGGTAAATGTAAGTGCTACTGAGTGGTATGAGTCGCATTCTTGCAAGGCGAAACCAGAAAAGTAGGTCACAACCGTTGACGCAATTATACAATGCTGAAAGTAAAAATATTAAAAACACTATTTCGGATACAAAAAGTCGAATAACTTTTTTTTCCCGGTTGAGACATAAGGAAAAATTACATATTTAGAAAAGTGAGATTTAATTCTTTATTTTACCCTCATCCTGCCCAATGTGATTTATAAAGGACATATTCGATTGTTTAAAACAAAAGAAAAGCGATTATATTTTCGAACTTATTAGGTTTAAATTTCTAAAGCTCTAATTTAGTATACGGGCAGGACGAGGTTAAAGCTAGTTTGGTCTCTGTACGCAAAAAATCATAAAGCGGATCAAAAACGCCCAATGACCTTTCGACTAGTAAACACTAGTAATTTTTTTTTGAGTATTGAAAGTGATCTACTCCGGGAATCGGAGTTCAGCGAAATCATCAACGATTTTTCGGCGAAAAATGCTCGTAAGATTCCGTTCGTAAACGCTAAAATTTAATTTCTATACTTCTATAATCTATACTTCTTTCCACAAATAAATATTTATTAAAAATGTTACTGAAAAAAATTGTCTGCTTTATTTGGAAAATAATTGGGGGCCAGGGGTCTTCCACTCCTTTGTTGCCCCTAAGCCTCTCAACCTGTAAATCCGGCCCTGCTTACCTTCATATTAATAAGTATTAATCTATAACTGTCATAAGTTCATTCCTATAAATTGGCAACTATAACAAGATAGTTTTTGCTGGTGGTAGGACCTCGTGCAGGGTCCACCCAGATAGCTACCACCGTCTTACCTGTTAATCTGCCGCTAAATAGTTAGTACTGTGTTCCGGTCTGGGGGTAAGATAGCCGGTGTAATTACTGGCATAGAGGCAATCCATCTATGTCCTCAGGGTAGGCAGCGTATAGGCAATTTTTTGGTCACTATATCCATGGGCCTCAGTTCCTGCTTTCCATCAGGTGGACTGAGAGCTCAGTTGTTTACCTTCGTCACATAAAAAATAGTTTATCCTGAACGTTGAAGTTGGTAAATTTCGAACATTTGTCTCTCATTCTAAAAAATGCGTCATCGGCGAGATATACGAAACTGCAAAGTGCCAAATATATGCATATATACAGAGCCCTATTACAATAAGGTCATGTACATAAATCAATAAATAAATAATAAATATCTTGGGACATCTCACATAAATCGACCTAGTCCCACGGTAAACTCAATTAAGGCTTGTGATGTGGGTACCAGACGACGATATATATAATAGATAGATACATAATAGATACTTAAATACATAGACAGCCATGATCAAGGAACAAATATTTGTGATAAATAAATACACAAATAATGCCCTCACTTCCAGCTTCGTATTAGGCAGGGTCACTACCAACTAGGCTACATCATCATCATCATCATCATCATCATCAGCCAATTGACGTCCACTGCTAGACATAGGCCTCCCCCAGAGAGTTCCACAAAGATCGGGCTACGGAGGCTGATAATTTTAGCATACGCGCATTTACAATTTTTTTTTCTTTGACTGTACTAAATATACCTATTGTACAAAACCAACCTGATATGGTAAAACAAGCGTGACACACGTTTTTTTCCTTTTCGTAACTTGCGGTTAAACGCAGGTAATAAAACAATTATAACCTGCATATTATTTTTATTATTTATACATCAAATAAAGCCTTTCCGCCCGCATAAGAGCACAATATTTCCCATAAGGCGTGAACGAGCTTTTATCGAAAAGGGCGTATGTCCTTTATAAAGGACGTAAGGTTGCGATATTTTAGAATGAGCTTGTAGCGGCGACAGTTGTTTTATTTTCAAGATGGCGGTTCATTTGCGTCGTATTGTGTGGGGCATGTGAGCGCTGACACACGCGAGATGTGGACATTTAATCTTTCTGTTCTTAGCAACAT
>JALPQI010018017.1:0-32179 GCA_025490895.1 Thaumatotibia leucotreta
TTAACTTCTTGGCTGAAAGAGAAAGATTATGCAGAAATAGAAGATTTATTTAAAATTATAGTTTAGGTCAAATAATGAGGCAAGTAAGAAATATATGCTGAAAAAAAAAAAGAAAAAAAAAATGTGTATGTATACATATATATACACATTATTATGTATCCGCTTACATGCTTTGATTTTTGTGATAGACTCTATTTCTATGTAAAATAAGAGTGATCACATGTAGCAAAAGCTACATGAAGCATGTCAGTGGATATATAAATATATGTACACATGGTATATATGTAAATATATATATGTTCATATATATGTTATGCGTAATTGGAAATGGAATGCATGTTTTTGCGACAAACGGGACTTAATCGCGTATACTTACGTTGAATATTTTCCTCACGTTTCGGGCCTGACTTTCCTCCCGTGATCGTAAATAGACTCCCGTATGTCGTTGAAATATGAATAGAGTGCAAATCACGACACTTTTAAATTGTATTTTCATAAAATTAAAATGTTTTCCAAAGTTCACAGTTTCATATGTCTAACCTGACTGTTGTTGTGGCAAATTGTTTTGGTTGCGAAGGTAAATGTAAAACAAATACTTATACTTTTATTATCTACCCACCATTTTGTTCAAAAATCTCAACTTACAATCGTTATAAGTTAAGTTTAATTATAGTTATAAGCGGTCTAATTCTTGTCTAAAATAAATAATAAATTTCATAGGAAGGTACTAACATCTGTGATACAGGCTCGGCCTAGTTCAGATGATAGTGAATCACTGTAATAGATAAGTATTAGTACTAGTAATTATATAGACCTGTATTCCACTGTATTTCTGGTGAATAAACGTTTATTATTATTATTATTATTATTACATATTGTCAGAACATGTTTATAGGTACCGTAAACCGAGGTTACTTTGAAAATTTGGAACTTTGGAACTTTGGTTACATATTTTTTTGAATTTAACGGACGTACTAACTTAAAATTCAGATATAAATATCGGTTTACTTCAAGAATCAACCCGCTATATAAAAAAATGTGGTAACTTTAGTTAATAAATATAAAATAAATACAACGCGATCAAAGTTATATTGTTGAGAATGGAATTACTTTGATACCACTTATTTTTTACTACAAACCGGAAAAAGCCCACCTAAAAGCACGTAAATAATAAATATCGATTAAGTACATTTTTAGTTATTTGTTTTTCTATGTGTATTGTATTTGTGAGGTGGTTACTATGATCCCATACTAAATGATCCAAATTTATATGTTTTGACGGTTTACTAGTTTTTTCATTAGAATTGATGCAAGAACTTAATTTTTGCCGATACCTAAGTATATTATTCAATATTTAATTGCAGCGATAATAAGTTTTTCCTAAAAATCTGCTTATGATTAGTAATAATGGTAATAATGTAACATATTTTTTTTGTAGACGACATGACAGTTTCTCGCTAGTACTTGGGTACTACTACCTATGTAGTGAAGTAATAGACATGATGACTGTCAAGTCAAATCAACACTTTTGTCGATTTTTGAAAGATTTACATGAAATATACAAAAGTGACGTCACATTTGTATACTACACTTATATTAAATAAAAGTTCTGTACAATAATGAAACTGCAGTCTATATAGTAGTAATAATTTATTCGTGTATGATGCCGTGCATAATGTCTAATAATTTATTTTAAATACAGTCATCATCCATCCCTATGTTGGCATTGCCAAAAGTGAAAAAATAAGTTTGTAGATTTCATAAAACATACAACGGGGTTAGATCTATGTTTGTTTAACTTGTATTGAATACAAATAATATATAGGAAAGTATGACAAATACTTAATAATCTGAAGTTTATGCCATTATTGTTTCTTCGTGATTATAGTACACAAAATTCACAGTCATCTTTTCCACACAATCTCTAATATACTTTTAAGTAAAACGAACACATTATAAAGTACCACGTTTTACAATTACCTACTATTAATTTTGTACTGAATTAAAAACGGTTGTAAATGCAACAATGTTTTTTGAAACGTACTATGTAGTGTACATTTTAGAATCCTAACTGCCACATTCCGTATTGCAGCTCCTTTGTTTATAAAGAAATCTAAACCATACATACATATAATTTATTCAAAACAGCATCATGTATAAATATGGCTCCTGTGATTGATGCAATTGAATATATTTTTAATTCAAAAAGGTTGCAAATCCTAATACGGCAGTTTTGATTAATGAAAAATCAAATTTCAGAGGATATTTTAAAATTAAAACTGCCACATTCCGTTTTGCGACTCCTTTTTATATAAAGAAACGTGACATTTACGTATTCATTTTATTCAAAACGGACACATCTACAAATATGGCACTTTTGCTTACATATTTCTTAACGTTATCACTTATTTTTTCGTTTTATGGCACTTTTTCACAAATATGTCGTGCGTTTTGGTCAACGGTTGAGTCGCAACTGACAAAATGGCAGTTTAGCACTGAAGTTAGTCTCGAAAGAGGGATAGTGCAAAAAGGGCACTTGCATAATTTTGATACTTTCTAACGTCAAATCGACAGGTGTCTTAGTGCCACGTAAAATATCAGTGCTTATGATGTCGTTTTTGCAATAAAAACATTTTTCACGGTTTTTGAGTTGTGTCGCTTTTGTATTTAATGGACGATGTATACTTACTTATATTTTTATAGTAAACATTGATTATTTTAATCATTACACATATTTTTACCCTAGCAATATAAATTTCTTAAAAACGGCGTGTGTATTTTATACGAGATACAGTTATTGTTTTGTGATCGTAGAAATCATGGTATAGGTAAATAGATCCAATTTTAAGCGTCATTAAAATATACGCCCGTATTAAATAGGTACACACTCTGTACTGTGCGCCTCATGCGTCTACCAAGATGTGATTTCTTTACTAATGAAATAGATTATTAAGTACGTTATGTTTTATTTAATTGATTGTATCTGACGTGTTCATTAGGATGTGTAGGAGATATTAACGAAAGCTAGGCTTCAACTTTGCTTCGTCGCTTCTGATTATTAGTCTTTTGAACTTAACCTTACTGTCTTGATTTTAGCCTGATCTGCCTCATTCGCTTGATTTCTAAGTTTATGCTAATCCATATTAGGACAAATAAAGTTATATTTAATAATGTTATGCATATTTCAATTATGCATAATCAGTAATATGCGTATTAAGCATTATGGAATTTTATTATTTTGCCTATTCAATATTATGCTTAATTATTTATGCCAAATCCGTTATGCGAATTCATATTAGAACTATTAACATTAGGCATATTAAAGGGAACCCAAGCACAGGCGAGTGTTAAAGAATACAACATAATAGTACATTACGACACAAGTGGCCAAAACATGACATTCGGAACGAGTGGCGATGTTTTAAAACACGACCTATAGGGGAGTGTTTTAAATCGACACGAGCTACGAATTTAGTTTTTGCACGTATCTCGTACGACGTTTTTTAGTACAGATGGCCCTCCGAAGTTTTGGACCTGACGTAAAATGACCCACTTCTCTCACTAGAGCCTAAAAAAGGCACCATCTGTATTAAAAAATATTATTTTATGATATTTATATGTAATGTATATTTAATATTCACTAAATCAAAAAAAACCGACTTCAACCGATTTCTCCAAGATCCCATCATCAGAATTGAAAATCAGTTCAAAATTCTCGGAGATAGCGAGCGTATCTCGGGGTGCTTAGCCAAGTTGCCAATCGCTAACGCTTAATCGTCAATCGTAAACGAAAGGCAGCTATCAGTCTTTGTCGCACTAATATGAGAGAGTGATAACTAGAGAGGGAAAACTACGATACGCTACTAAGCGTTAGCGATTGGCAACTTGGCTAAGCATCCTGTACTATTCTGTAGGTACCAAGAGTTTGAAAGTAAAGGATACGGTAGATTTTACTCGATGCGTAAAGCATTCTATCGCGCTCACACTGACAAATTATATTGAAGCGGGCGTGTTGACCTGCTTTACGTTTTGGGAAAAACCTAATTAACGTTACCGATACTTGCGAAGTCTTGACACGGCTACATATCTACAGATTAACGGGTTTTAAGCTGATTAAAATTGGAGGAAGGAAAGACTGAAGGAAAGCGTGGAAGAGGAAGACCAAGGAGAAATTACGTTGAACAAATCAAGGAGAACGTGAAAGTCACGTCGTATCAAAACCTGAAAGAGATTGCCTGGGATCGAGGAAAGTGGCGAGCGTGCTTTGAGCTACACCGATAAGAGCAAAGCTCTTTTATAGGAGAGAGAGAGATTAAAATTACGTAGCATAAATTTAATTTAAGAGATACGTTCATTGCGTACTCTTCAGCTATTGGAATAACTACGACTCAATATTTTCGTCTGCTACGATGCAATTTCTGCACCGATAACTTCAGAAATAGGATATATCGGAGAGTTTACAGTGAGTAAATTTGACAACTAGAATTCACACTTCAACTAAATTGTATCAAGCAAAAACTAGGGTGTGCATGAAATTCGACCTTAACGTTTCGCTTTACGGTTGGTTGTGGAATATTTTTATAACGCCACTTAATACTTTTTGTTTTTGAAATGAGATGGTTTTGAAATTTGAATGCGATTTGGCAACAGAAATCAAAAAGGCAATAAATTGGTTTGAGGAACACTTTCACAGATTTTTGAAAACGTGAAAACACAATTCAACAGGGTTGGGCAAAAAGTCTGATTACTTCTGTAATTACTTTTGTATTTCTAGGTACTTTGTCATCTATATTACAAAGTTTATTGTACCTATACCTTAACTTTGTAATCTAGATTATACAAAGTACACATACAAAATTTATCTAAAGGAGTAATTGATTTATTTTTGCCCAAGTCCTTATGCAATTCAATATGTTCGATTTTTTTTGTCTACTTTATAGATGACATTGTTTTATCATGAAGGTTTTATACTCAAGTAGCTAAAGCTGATTGAATTGAATCTTATATTTATCCGACAATATATTAAATTTGTTCAAGAACAATCTTACAACTAAGCAATTGTTTGATAGATAAAGTGCAAAATAGTACATGATAAAGCAAGATAAAGTGGTGAAAAAAATTATACCATTGGTTTAGATGCATAAATAAAACTATTTCGTTAATACATCTTTGGCATAAAAAAACAATTTGCTAAAACAACTTCAAGGAAATAGTTGGATCTATCTTTAACCCGGCAATACACTTACTGAAATGATCGTTTTTACTTGGAACCTGAAGCACAAGTTTTTTTTTTCAATCAAGTAAATTGCTAGCTTTTGCTAGCCGCAATACGAACGAAGGAAATGTTCATTTTCATTCATATACCAGTAGTGCGCTGTCTCGTTTCTGTCTACGTACTTGGTTAGCAAATGGTATGCAAGTAGTAGGTCCTTATATAATTGAAGCACTACTTAAATACCTAACTATTAAGACTAGATTCTATTTAAATACTACATGTGAATGATTTAAACATACGTTCCGAGATATAGGTACATATTCCTTTTAATTTAGGTCGAAAA
The DNA here is from genome assembly GCA_025490895.1 of Thaumatotibia leucotreta. Classification (NCBI taxonomy): domain Eukaryota; kingdom Metazoa; phylum Arthropoda; class Insecta; order Lepidoptera; family Tortricidae; genus Thaumatotibia; species Thaumatotibia leucotreta. The sequence goes on from JALPQI010018017.1 coordinate 5,559, forward strand.
ATGGCAGAATTTTTGACAATACAAATGGCGTTCATTCGTCCAAATATTACAGGGTTTAATGTTATATTTTCGGGGTAGGTAATTAAATCTGTACTTTTTTTATGTGACGAAGGTAGACAACTAAGCTCTTAGCCCACCTGATGGATAGCAGGAACTGAGGCCCATGGACATAACGATCAGAAAATCGTCTATGCGCTGCCTACCCTGAGGACTTAGGTGGATTGCCTCTACCTATGCCAGTAATTACACCAGCTATGTATGTAAGATAGCTGACATACAGCTGACACCCAAACTGAAACACAGCAGTGCAAACAATGCTATTTAGCGGCAGGTAAACGGGTAAGACGGTGGTAGCTATCTGGGCGGACCTTGCACGAGGTCCTACCACCAGCAATAAGCAATATATGATGATTCAGATTCAGAATCATTTAGTTCATAAAAGAGAATGACAGGTTCAATTTACATAAATGTCAAAACTAACAGAAATTCTTTTATAAATATATATAAAACAGTTACTTTTTTTTAAGCGTTAGGTTACATGAGTAACAGAGACTGGGCATTTAAAAAAAATTTTTGTGAAGCTACTGTATGTCTTTTTTGCGACCACTCTTTAATAAATAAATAATAATATTGAAACATCATTTTGTTTGGTTAAAATAACTACGAATCCGGCAGACGATTGTTCAAATCCTTCTAAGAACAATCTACATAATTATATTTGTTTCCGAATTCTGTGTGTTCAGGTCAGGAGTTTCTGGATAGTTTGTAACTATTTCGCACAGTGCGGTTTAAGAGGAATTCCCTTTCACCAACGATCTGGCCGTGGAATGCTATCTATATATCTACCTCCAGTGCCTGTGAAGTGAAAGGCATCTGGTCACCATACACGTCCATACATTTCATCCGCCTTCACTTTACGAACACATTATAACATTGGTTTTCATTCATATCGATTTGAGAGAACGGGGGTTCTGAACGAAGTCATAATATTAGCGGGTCACAATCATAATTTTATTCTTAAGGTGTATTTACACCAAACGAGCGAATGTTCATTCTATCCCCCACTCTACGAAATGAACGAATTTCGACGAATTACGTTTTGTGTATAGTGAACGAATTTCGTAGAGTGGGGATAGAATAAGCAAGCACCTTTATCGGTAATCATAATATAGACACTTATAATTATTTGAGCTCAAAAAAGTAATTTCCACTAATACCTTAACTTTTTGATTAATATTTCATTGGTACAGCCAACAAATCAGTAAGACAATGCGGTTAGATAAACAAACACTAAATAAAAAAAACTACGTCAACCGATTTCTCCAAGATCCCATCACGAAACGCTGACTTGGTGCCAACGGGACCATATCAAAGACATATACGTTTGTTTAAAAATATATTTGAAAATCGATTCTCGGAGTAGGTATATCTATACTCTGTTTGGTTTGGTGTTTAAAATAAGGTAAACAATCTTGCAGTATCTTTTTATTGAAAACTACGTGTAGAAAATAAGTTTTAGCAAATATACATAACATAACAACGAAAAACAGTGATTTACATTGTTTTTGATTCATTAAGTACCTAGATTGGATTTTTATATGCATTTTTCAATAAAAAGATACTGCAAGATTGTTTACCTTTTTTTTAAACACCAAACCAAACAGAGTGTAACATACATACAAAAAAAAAAGAATTGTGAATCTTCTCCTCTTTTCGAGTCGGTTATTAAATCAATGTATCTTCAACGTTTTCAAAGTCGAACGCTAACCCACGTATCTGAATGAACCTAACTCCAACAAAATGGCGGCCCTCGATTGATCTTAAATTTATAAGCTTGGGTCAGACTGCGTGTTTAAATAGCTAAATATAGGCTGTGATCAGCTCATTGCACAACCGGGTCGCCGGGTGCAACTCACGTGTGATAGACCGAGAGACGACGGCGGTAATTCAACCCCTACGAACACTCTTAACTGTACCGTGGACGTTATTATGAAAGTAATAAGGTCTAACGATGGATGAACACTGAACAGGGTTGGCGATGGTAGAGCATGCGAGGCAGACTACAGATCGGTTTTAGGAATGATTGTTTCAAGTTCATGGTGGAGTAATAGTTATTTATGTGGCTGGCGCATAATAAGAGGCATTAAACATGACTGTAGTTTTATGAAACGAGCCGTAGGCGAGTTTCATAATAAGGTCACACGAGTCTTTAAAGCCTAATTATTTGCTTTTGTAGTACCGTAGAATGGGGTGGCTTTAAAATGCAGGGGCAACTATGAAATCTTAGTTTTAACGTTTGTTTATTTTTTACGCTATATGTCAGTTGAGTCTAACCGGCCTTTTAATAAGGCACTTTATAACTTAAGAGTACCAAAAAATTTAATTCATTTGACTTTTATGCCCATTGTACATCTATCAAAGTAGCCCCATGTTTTCCTAAAGTCACCCGTTCTACGGTATATTTTACACTACACTTTACACTTTATTGACTTTAGCAGATAACCTCAAAAATTGTTCTTAGGATAAAAATTACTGTTTTAATAATAATAATGATAGCGTTATTCAAAACCAAAATTTTCCACAGCCTCTCCATATTTATCACCGCGTGTTGAGCTGTGACATTCGACAATCGACATGTTCTCTCTATCGCTCTTGTGAATTCATACGTATGTGCAACAGAAATGCAATACGTTTAAAGTCCGCGATAGCCGTACCATGAGTTAGAAAGTAAAGGATACGTTAGGTTTTCTAAAGAATTCTATCGCGCTCGCACTGGCATATTGGAGCGAGGGCGATGGCCTGCTTTACGTATCGAGTAAAACCTAACGTTACCGATACGGCAAAGTCATGGTACGGCTACTGTATTCCCCTGATGAGACGATTTGACAAAGCGACGCGTCTAGCGACCGTGGGCTGTACGTTTTGACAAATAGATCTACGAAACGCGAGGTAATCCCACCTTAATGAGAACCATTACCCTGTGTGCTATTCCGGGCTTTCCGTACATTGCGTGAGCTTTTTGAACTACTTGTACCTACTTGATATAGGTAAGGTATTGCACGATAAGGTGGATTTACACCAAACGAGCGAATGCTCAAAAAAGAAATAAATAAATATCTCGGGACATGTTACACAAATCGACCTAGTCCCGCGGTAAGCTCAATTAAGGCTTGTGATGTGGGTACTAGGCGACGATAATTATAGATACATATAGATACTTACATACATAGACAGCCATGACCAAGGAACAAATATTTGTGATAAATAAATACACAAATAATGCCCTCGCCAGAATTCGAACCCGGAACCTCCAGCTTCGTAGCCAGGGTCACTACCAACTAGGCTACGGAGGCTAAAGTTCGTTCGCTATACAAAACGTAACCGTCGAAATTCGTTGATTTCGTAGAGTGGGGATAGAATGAGCATTCGCTCGTTTGGTGTAAATCCACCTATACTCAAGCTGAAATATTGGATTCATCATCATCATATCAGCCGAAAGACGTCCACTGCTGAGCACGGGCCTGCGCCATCCGCATCCAGCGGACCACTGCAACCTTCACTGGGTCATCAGTCCTTTTGTGGGCGGCCTACCCACGCTGCGCCTTCCGGCACGTGGCCGACACTCGAGAATATCCTGCCCCAGCGGCCATCGGGTCTACGTGCAATGTGCCTGCCCATTGCCATTTCAGTTTAGCGATTCTTAGAGGATTCATTAAAAAATAGATATTTTGATAGGTACAATGCCAAAGAGGCAATATTAGATTTATGGTAGAATAGGTTTTTCTTCATTGTTGTATACGTAAATAAAATTATGTAAATAAAATTATTAAGTATTACATACAGAAAAATAAATATATGTAACAAACATATTTGTCAGCCCCCGTAGCCTAGTTGGTAGTGACCCTGCCTACGAAGCTGGAGGTTCCGGGTTCGAATCCCGGCGAGGGCATTATTTGTGTATTTATTTATCACAAATATTTGTTCCTTGGTCATGGCTGTCTATGTATTTAAGTAGGTATCTATATGTATCTATCTATTATATATATCGTCGCCTGGTGCCCACATCACAAGCCTTAATTGAGCTTACCGTGGGACTAGGTCGATTTGTGTAAGATGTCCCAAGATATTTATTTATTTAAACAATAGTGATGGTCCATCGTGATTAGGAAAACGTAGGAAAAAAAATGTTATAGCGAAATTTTATGTATTTTTTGTGCGGCTGCCCACACACGCCAACTTTTTAGGGTTCCTATTTAACTAGGAACCTTTATAGTTTCACCATGTCTGTCTGTTCGTCTGTTTGTCCGTCTGCCTGTCTGTCCGCAGCATAGTTCCTTGGCCGTTAGTTCAAAAAAATTGCAATTTTGAAATCACGTAATGGCAAATATAGACTGAGCCCGTGATAAATTAACTTTTGCCTTGACCTCCTTTGCTAAAATGAATTTATCATTCGCCCACCATATATAGAGGTGAATAATTAAGAAAAGCTCTTGTTGTATGAAGGTGTATCCTATCCATATAGGCTTTGATTTGTTTGTGTACGCATTTTAAACATGTATTGACTATTTAATTTTGAATAGGTGACTACTACATACAACAGGTGACTTATTTATGATTTTTACTTATTACAAGTATAGGTAAAAATCACGCTGACTTTAATAAATTGTATATACATTCCATTCCAGGTTTAAAACGCTGATCATCTTCAATTATTATCCCGTCATCTCGGCCTATATTGTATTATGTCTTGTCACTCCGCCCTTTGCATCTTGTTTGAGAAACTATCCGAGACACAGGGGATCAAAGTAACACAATATTTACTTACAAACTGCTGCATCATACAATGTATAAGTGTATATATCTGATTAAACTTTCGTGAGACATGATAACTATAAATATAATTATAGTTACCGGTTTCTAAGAATGAACATTTGACAGTTTAGATATGAGTCTTATATTTATATACAGGGCGTCCCATGACTATGGGACATGAAGGGAAAGTAGGTACTTTAAATATTCTAGAGAGGATATTTTGTTGAAAGAAGACTTTATGTTATTTTTCAAGGCAAATAAAACTGCATTCAAAGTTTTCAAAAAATCACTTGCTTCACCCGGAAACCGAACCAAATACAATTTTTTTTCGAATTTTTAACCAAACATTTTGGATATTTTTTTAGTTTTAGATACTGTTTCTTGAGATAAAATATTATTTTTTATCCATTCTTTCGAGTGACATCATAAAACGACGAAAATATGTTTTTCGTATTATAGTAGTTTTTTTTGTTTTTTTTTTTTAAATCAGTTTTATTTAATTTTCAAAATAAAATAAAGTCTTCTCTCAGTAAAATATCCTATCTACGATATTTAAGGTACTTTCCCTTCGTGTCCCATAATCTTGGGTCACCCGGTATATTATATGACGTTAAGACTACCGGAAAATGGTGACTCTTACACTCATATTAATAAGGATTAATCTATAAGAGTCATTCTTAGAAATCGGCAACTATAAACGGTTAAACTCACGTGTATTTAATAGTCACTATCCGCGACATGTTTCTGAGAGCCTAGGTCTCCATTATCAAGCAGCGCGTTAGACTCGCGAGCGCGGTGGGTAAACATGTCGCGTAAACATGGGATTCGAAGTGTCACTGATCATTTATTTATTGAAGATTGATGATGAGCAACAGCATCATCATTAGTGTAGTGAACACATTACTGCGATCGCCAATCCTTGCCCAGCGTGGCATTTACCTCCTAATGTCTCCGAATCGCTAAGCCGAAGTGGCAGTGGGCGAGGCACGTTGCGCGTCAGATCCGATGGCCGTTGGGGAGGGAAGGGTTGCGAGTGGCGGCCACGTACCGGGAGGCGCAGCGTGAGTAGCCCCCTCACAAAGTAGACTGATGATCTGGTGAAGGTCGCAGGAGTCCGCTGGATACGGGTGGCATAGGACCGGTCATTGTGGAAATCTTTGAGTGAGGCCTAACTTCAGCAGTGGACGTCTTTCGGCTGATATGATTGATGAAGATGTGTCCATAGGCTTAGGTAGTAGGAGAGGCCTATGTTCAGCAGTGGACTGATTATAGACTGACAATGTGAATGTAAAAATGTCGATACATCTCTTTGTATTTGTAAAATACTTACTTACAAACATGGCATTATTTTGATAAACTTAAATGCAAATACATTGCACTTCCACCGCCGAACCGCAAGGTTTGTGCATTACCCATGTACTACAGATACAGACACCACCGCAACGTGAAATGCAACGTCATATGTTTCGGTTTATTTTCAAACAATAACCGCACAGGGATTCCACTTTTTAAATAATGAAAATTTGCGCGAAACTACTTTGTTTCGAGTTTTATAGTTAGGAAGATGTGTTTTGATATGAAATGAAAATAGTGATGGTGCAGCTGGGTCCTTTTATTGGTTTATGTTGTGATCAACTTATTTTTTTTCTTTCCTACTTATATAATTTTAGTCCACCGTAATTAATCCATGCTTGAGACTAGAGGCTTATTATACATACTGACATACTTTAGTACCTACGTTGCACTTTACTAGGTACCATAAAAGTGTCACCAACGAACTTGTCAAGCTATAGAGATTGTGCAGAAAATGGAAGCACGTGAAATGTACAGGCGTGCCTTGCAGTCAGTTGCCTTCACTTTCCGCACAGATTAACTATTTTTCTAAGGAAATAAGCTGTCTGTTTTGTCAGCCTCCGTAGCCTAGTTGGTAGTGACCCTACCTACGAAGCTGGAGGTTCCGGGTTCGAATCCCGGCGAGGGCATTATTTGTGTATTTATTTATCACAAATATTTGTTCCTTGGTCATGGCTGTCTATGTATTTAAGTATCTATATGTATATATCTATGTGGGATTCTCTATTGCCTCCGAATAAAATGCGTTTCTTCGTTAATTTAGATTTATTTTCACCAGCTAATGATTTTACTTCTTTTACACCACGTCTTACACACCACACATTCTTTCGTTCCCCATTCAAATCGTTCTCCCGTCCCTCTCGCACCGTCTACCATCCTTCTCTCACACGTACGCTCCGTTTCACTCATCTTCTTACGTTCCGATCCTACATTCTCGGCCGTCCTGCAGAATATCTGCCCTCAGATATCATTCCCGTTCATTCATCTTCACATCATACAAACATCTTACGTTAAAGTTGTCCAACAAAATAACAACTGTCTTAAATACATTGTGCTCAACATAGCACTTTACATAATAACAGCATTTTGGCAACATGAAATTTAAGGTAACGGCGTAAATAAACAACTTATAAAAATATTCTAACAACAGTCTATGTTATGTAACGATCTTTGACATCTTTAAAATTTAAGCTAACTTAAAAATACTTATTTGTGAGATCACTGAGATCAGGTTTATCCGCTTAGGTTCCGTCTTCAAAATATACGCTATGAAAATATGTAACCGAGAAATAAGGTATCTTACGTGCATCACCATCATCAAAAAGATCAAAAATAAAAGGTTAAAAATCCTACCAGTTACTCGCAGTCTTCGTCAGGCCACCTCTTCATGAAGTCTGCCGCCGTAGATGTCCTGTTCGGCCCCTCCGTACCGCTGTAAAGCTTCTCCACGTCGTAGCGATCATTACGCTTCACCTTAGTTACCTTGTAGGGTCCTAAGAATTTCGGCTTAATCTTTAGACCTGGCCCAAACTGTGTTCTTTTAATCGCAACAAGATCGCCTACTTCATACTTAGAGCTCTGCTTCCTCTTTTTATTAAAACTCTTTCGATTTTCCTCTTGGATCTTTTGAATCTGTTCTTTGGCCTTCTGCCTTAGAATTTCTCTTTCTTCATCATACTGGGATATAACTTCTTTTTGCAACAGGTTTAATATTTCTACATCCTCTTTGCAGTTCATCTTGGTACCGGTCAACAGCTGGAAAGGTGAGGTATCTATGCTTCTCTGATACGTACTATTTATAGCTCTCTGTACTCGTCCCACGTGCTTGTACCATAGAGACTGATCTTCTATGCATAACTTGGTCAACATCGGTATCATAATACGATGGATTCTCTCTACTTGGCCGTTACTCCTGGCTACTCCAGTCGTAATGGTCACATGCTGGATACCCTCATCTTCACAGTACTTCTGGAAAGCTCCGCTCGTGAATGCCGTACCTCTATCGGTAATAATGCGTATCGGGTTACCGAATGTCTGCTGCTGTAGTTGCAACCTGCTAATTACTTCAGCACTGGTTGTTGACTTCGTTGGGTAGAGCCACACAAACTTTGTGAATGCGTCCACAACTGTCAGTATATGATTGTAACGCTTCTTTGTTTCAGTCAACGGTCCAATGTGGTCTAAATGCAACGTATGCAGTGGCGTTCCTTCTTTTGCAATAGGATTCAAAAATCCTTCCTGTTTGCCTTCTTTTCTGGTAGCTAATAAACAAGGTATACAACCTGTAATTACTTCTTCAATCTTCCTGTCCATGTTTCTTATGTAGTAATCTTTGCTTATAGCATCTTTCATCTTTCTCATGGCAAAATGGCCATTACTGTGTACCTGCTTGATAACCTCTTTTTCCATAATCTTAGGTACCACCAGTTGCCGCTGATCACCTTTGTAAAGTATGTCATTTTGCACATAAAAGTCATTGTAATTTCCATCTTTCAAAATCAGCTGTTTAATGGCATTGAGCTCCTCATCTTTTTCTTGAGCTTGGCTAATCTTCTCGTGCAAGCTTACCACAATGGCCACGTATGGATTCCGGCTAAGAGCATCTGCATGTAGCATCTTAACACCCGGTCGATGTTCTATCTCATAGTTATACTGGTCCAGTAGTAGTACCCATCTTGCCACTTTAGCTGTCAGATCTTTCTTTTTCAAAGTGAGCTCAAACGCTTGACAGTCTGTAACAATCTTAAAGTGAATACCAAATAGGTAATGGTGAAACTTCTTCACAGATTCCACAATAGCTAGAGCTTCGAGTTCATAGCTTGAATATCGACTTTCTGCTTCACTTGTACGTCTACTTCTATAGTATACAGGGTGCAGTTCTCCATCTTGACTTCTCTGCATAAGTATACCTGCCAGAGCCTGGCTCGACGCATCTGTGTGAAGTTCTGTGTGTAACTTCGGATTGAATATCTTTAAAACTGGTTCACTCGTCAACTTAATCTTTAAAATGTTAAAGGCTTCCCTTTGTTCTTGACCAAAAACAAACTTAGCATCTTTTCTCATCAAGTCAGTTAAGGGTCTTGCTATCTGTGCATAATCTTGTATGTACTTACGGAAGTATGAGGTCAATCCAATGAAACTTTGTACTTGTTTAAAATCTCTTGGCTCTGGATAACATGCTACTGCCTTAATTTTGTCTGGACTTGGCTGTACCTGCCCTTCTTTGATAAGATGCCCTAGGTACTCAATCTCTTTGCATATCAGGTGCGCCTTCTTCCAAACGGTGCGTAACAAACGATGTATATGGGACTGACTCCTTGCTTATCCTTAAATGGAAGAACCCATTTTTCAAATCAAGCACACTGAACAACTTAGCATCCTTCAACTTGTCAATTAGGTCTTCGATCAGTGGTAGAGGAAACTCATCTTTAACCATTTTCCTGTTAAGCAGTCTATAATCAACACACACTCTGGTTGAACCATCTTTCTTTTTTACTAAAACTAACGGGCTAGTGTACTCAGAAAAACTCACCTGTATAATTCCTTTCTGCATCCATTCATCTACCTGCTCTTCGACAATCTGCTGTTCTGCCAAGGAAAGTCTTCTCGGACGTTGTGCCACGGGGATGTCATCTTTCAGTATGATCTTGAGTTCGATTGGCGCCTCCTTTGTTTGTATAGGTTTGTATTCAGCCACTAGTCGTTCCACCTCTTCTTTAACAACGTTGTCGTGGATGTGACCTGAAATATTACCCTCATTCACACAATTCCCCCTCGCCAACCATCCGTCATCCTCTGATATGAACTTTACGGAACCCTCGCGCATAACCATCACTACAGTATCCAGAAATTCACGACCTATAATTACTGGAAATGGCATAGCATCATTGGATACAATATGGAATATCACATCGTTATAACACTTCCCGTCAATTATAATACTTTGGTAAAACTTTCCAAGCGATCTTACCACCGATTGTCCAAATCCGTTTATCACTTTGTCCTCAACGCACATATCCACTTTTAATTTATTAAACACGTCCAATCTAATAAGGTTTAACGCACTACCCGAGTCAATTAATGCGCTTACATCCATTCCGCATAAATAAATCAATTTCATCGGCTCATCGGAAATATTTTCAATCTTTTCGTCGTGTTTGTTTACATCCAAATGCCGGCCGCTGACAATGACATCCGCCATAGTGAAGTTGTCATCGATGCGCGCTTCCTCATTCGCCGATTGCCCGAACATGGCCGACCGCCGCCGACTATCCGTCGCCGCCGCCGAACCCGATGATTGCTGTCTCCCTTTGTCGTTACGGAAATCGTGAAACGACTTCGCCGCCGGAACATCGCCGCGCTCTTTTAAATTGTTCGATGTACACTGACTTCCGATATGTCCAAACTCGTTACACCGAAAACATTTGACGCCCTTCGTACATGTCAAAGCCAAATGATTATCTTCGCCGCATTTATAGCACCGTTTTCGACCTGCCGACGATGATGAATTATTCTTCATATTATCTTTTTCTATCTTATTATGATTAGGTTTAACTTCTTGCACTTCTTTCTTCGTTTTCATCTTCATCTTTTCGTATAACTGTAATTTTTCTTTTAGGACCGGATAGGTAGTTGCGCCGTACAAAATAGCTTTATTAAGCTCGTAATCAGTTATGCCGTCGATAATGTATTGTATAGCTATGTAATCTGGGAATTTTGCACGTTTACCCAACTCCTTCATGACCAGCATATACTGATAGTAGGACTCTTCCTTCTTCTTCTTTCTACTACCCATCAGCTCGTGCATCTCCTTGATGTTAATGGAATCCGGGAATTCTTTAAATACTGCCGCTTTGAGATCTTCGTATTTTTTTAAGGTTTTCTCGGATTGTAGCCATAGTGCCGCCGTGCCGATTAAAGATCTTCGCGCTACAATGAGGATCTGGGCTTCCGTCCAACTGAAGATTTCTGCGTTGTCTTCAATATCTTGAGCCCATTTCGCAGATGAGTGCGCCTTATCGTCGCCGCTGAACTTCGGTATTCCGTCTAATACCATATTAAAATTGAAACTTCCATCGGACGCCATTTTTTTTTCCTATGAAAATTTTCCAAATTTTTCAATTTCGTCGTTTCTTAAATATTCTTGAGGCAATCCCGCTTCAGACACCAAAATTATGTGGGATTCTCTATTGCCTCCGAATAAAATGCGTTTCTTCGTTAATTTAGATTTATTTTCACCAGCTAATGATTTTACTTCTTTCACACCACGTCTTACACCGTTCGTCATTCAAATCGTTCTCCCGTCCCTCTCGCACCGTCTACCATCCTTCTCTCACACGTACGCTCCGTTCCACTCATCTTCTTACGCTCCGATCCTACATCTATTATATATATCGTCGCCTGGTACCCACATCACAAGCCTTAATTGAGCTTACCGTGGGACTGGGTCGATTTGTGTAAAGATGTCCAAAAAAATATTAATAAATAAAAAAATATTTATAAAAAAGCTGTGGCATCCAATAAGTCGAAATTCAAGGTCTCTTTTTCCATATGCTAAAATAGAATGGAGAATCATAAATCTAGCTACAAATAGAGTGCATTAGGTATTCAAGAATAAAAGGTCTGTTTTACAGATAGCGTGTTTAACCCTTAATTCGATACCGGGTAAAATACTAGACATCCAAAATACAAAAATCTACACAAGAAACCAAAATGCTGAAGCGAAAACTAAGCAGTGTAAGTGTATTGCATAATGATTATTATTCTGAAAAAAAATGTGCCTAGCCAACAGAAACGCTAGTTTGTCATAAATCGCCGCCAAGATACCCAATTGGGAAGGACACGTCGCCCGGCCTAACGTTAACAATTTTTTTTTTCGTAATTTTGTACGATAAGGTATTGTTTAATTTGCACATCTATTTAACTAAATACTTGAAGTACATATTTCTATTTAATTGAAACTTCTAACACAGTTCATCAATGAGTTTATGCCTTGCAAAGTAGAATGTCTAGTATTTTTCCCGTTTTCAACTACGCCATGTTTTATGTTGTTGTTGCTATGTCCAGTATATTTCCCGTTGCCAATGATACGGTGTTTTAACTATGTCCAGTATTTTTCTCGTTGCCAATGTTGCCGTGCTTCATCAACACATTATAATTTCGAGTAAAACCACTCAAATGAAATGAAAATGGGACACTTTTTATGTAAAAACCAGTACTAAGTGACCTGCAATAACATCTATATCATAATATCGCTATATGGCCATTTTTTTACTTACTACTCATAACGACGTAGGTACTAATAACGAAATAGATCTTCGCACTCAATGAGCTTTTGCTGCCCAATATATCAAAGAATTATTAATATATTTATTTATTATTTTTATGTAATGTATTTCTAATAAAACTGTGTGATTTCAAGTCCAAAAAAAGTTTCCTAGATGCCGAAAACTCAGACGAGGAAGATGCTGCACAGCAGTACTGAAAACAGCATATTTTCAGTGACTCCCAGTATTGATTTTTGATTGGAGTGACTTAATTTCTTTTATTTAAGTCCAACAAACATGTAAACAAAAGTCAATCTGAAAAAAGTTTTGCTTCCCGTATGATAAGGACATCATTCGGACATCGCTGTTGATTATGAGTCAAGTAAACTAAGCCACTCTAAATGCATTGATTTTACTAAATTGTGAACCTAAATCGTAGAACCTGTGAACTACAAATGGAAAAAAGATACACTGAAATCACAGGCTGACATAGAACCTAGTGAATTTATATTTACCATTTATAAAAACTTATATTTTTCTATGTAAGCCTTGAATTTCAGTGTCCCTTTTTTTTCATTTGTAGTCCACAGGTTCTAAGATATTACTACTTACTTATTGAAATTATAAGTTTTTTAATAAGGATTTTAACATAAAATATCTTGTTTCATATAATATATGTAAAAAAAAAATAAAAATATAATAAACTAAATTAACCGTACAATTGGCAATGGCAAAAATACTGGACGTTCAAGCCCAATACCTATTCACTGCATAGTTGGCAACGTGCAACATACTTGACATTTGATTTCTGAAAAACTATCCATAAGCAATTTTTTTTATTAATTTTCTGTTATTTAAAATCATATAAATAGGCATAAAAACTATAGTTTTATGTATTTTTTCAAAAAAAATGTCGTTGTCGATTTAAGGGTTAAGGGCACTCCATTTTATTCAAGTTATTCTTGCTGAAAGGTTTGTCCATTAGTTGCGCCCCGCACATTAGTTAACAAAACAAGATGACGTTTTCTGTAAAGATTTGTAAAAGTTTCTTTACAATGCTTTATTTTTACTTTAGAGTTAAAATTTAAGGGGAAATGGGAGCTGCAAGTATTTAGAGAAATTGATATTTGAATATATTATTGCTGTGGCTTTTAATGGTCTAGAGCTCCGATACACCTTAAAAAAGAACAACTGCAGCTTCGCTTGATAATACCTACGTAAAATTGGCGAAAACTGGGTTTTGTAGTTGCCTGTTTCCTCCTCCAAAAATAGACCAATAATAAAAATGGAATAAAAAAAATGGTTCGAAATAGGAAAAGTCTATATCGGTATTGTTAATAAAGGAGAAATTCATTTTAGAAGTGTCTGAAATCGCATTATTTTTTTTGCGATTTTCGTAGTTTTTGAAGGCTTGTAGTTTTTATAATTATAGGAATATAACAAAAAGTAAACAAAAGGCAAATGTAAATTTCCTGTAAAAAAAGTTGGATTTAATATCCATATCTAGGGAGGAAACAGGGGAATACGTTTGTATGAAAAAGACAGCTCCAATTTCCTCTTAAGACATTTTGCTAAACTTGTGCTAAGTGAAGTTGATAGAAAACATTGCACTTAGTAACTTTCGCCTGAGGGTTTTCGGTCGATGTAATTTAGGGATTAGATGAAAACCTACAGAAGGGCAAAAACTAGTGCTAGTGTGGGTAATTACTGAAATTGCGTCGTTTAGCTGTGTTTTTGCCAACCTTGTTAGCTGATTAGGAGTATTTCCTTTCATGTAATCTCCTGGGACATCGCTGTAATGGGCGACATTACAGTTCTGCGGCCGACGCGTTAAAGTACGGGATTTAATGTAATGTTCAGACAGGAATCCACAAGGCTTTTTATGATAGGTAGGGAGTTCATACATCGATCAACTGAATTACTGACATTTATTTGGTCCATATTATTATATGTATTACAAGTCTTATCTAGCAATGTACAAGTTGCAGAATATTCTCAAAATTGCGGAAATATACTCAGAAATTTCCGAGAATTTTCATGAGAATTTAACCTCTCGTGTGTCGCGAATATTTTTTTCTAATAGTTTCTTCGTTACTGATCAGTGCTTAGATAATGATGCATGAATGTTTACATGAAAACTTATAAAAATGTGTTGTAAATAATTATTTTAAATCGTAAATAAGTAAACAAGGCAGTAAATATAACTCATAAGGCATGTATCTAGTACGGTCTTGGCTTGATTAGATTATTTGTTAAATTGAGATTCCCGAGAACATTCTCTATGCAAGTCTCGCAACTTATGAAACTTGTCCTCGGTACAATGCTAGTTTTACCCGTTAACCTGCCGCTAAATAGCAGTGTTTGCACAGCTGTGTTTCGGTTTGGGGGTAAGATAGCCGGTGTAATTACTGGCATAGATAGAGGCAATCCATCTAAGTCCTCAGGGTAGGCAGCGCATAGGCGATTTTTGGTCACTATGTCCATGGGCCTCAGTTCCGGATTTCCATTGAAACACAGCAGTGCAAACACTGCTATTTAGCGGCAGGTTAACGGGTAAGACGGTGGTAGCTATCCGGGCGGACCCTGCACGAGGTCCTACCACCTGCCTTCGCATATTAATTGATAGCCTACGAATCTTGTCCTAAGTCCGTATCCCACATATTTCTGTGTGTATCCAAGTATAACAATGTGTTTGTATTGTGATCTGATTTGTAGTTATTTCCTATTATGTACAACGTACTGTATCACGCGACCTGAAAACCAACTTTTAAAAATATTAATATAATATTTATTTTAATTTTTAAGGTTTTCTGGTAAATGAACAATTTTTATTTTTATTTTCATTTTTTTTATTTCAATGGGTTGCTGGTAATAAATGCGCGTAAAATTCGGGAAATATTATTTGAGCGACTGTTATCTCACTTACGACCTTTTGTTTTGCGTCATTGGCAATAGAAAAGGGCTCAACTGCTGATTGTCTAGTTTCGCAAAACAAAAGAGCATAAGTGAGATACCAGTCGATCAAATAAAATTTCTCGAACTATAAAATATTCTGTAAAACTTTCCAATCCCTTGTTACTCACGATCTTTATAGAGTTATAGACCTTCATCCTACATGAATATTGATCCAGAATAAGGTCCAAAAATAAACTTTACCTTAATGTCAAGGTAAACAAGGTTGTGAAACTTGTGAACGTAAACATAATGCTCTGTCAGTTCGAAAATTCGTTCTTAATGATGTTTTCTGTTGACGCATTTAGTTATCTTTGCTAATCGATCAATAAGATCGATTAGCAAAAGAAAACACACGCTTTCAATATTTTCTTTCAATCAGTCTTTGTTGGTCAGAGTAAAGAAATATGCTTGTAAAACAGCCATTTAGGCATATGGCACGCTTTTTGACACGCATTCTGTTCAATTACTTAGAACATATTGACGGCAACAAAACCCATACCTGGACGAATATTCAGCGTTTTTACGGCGTTCAACAGATGACAAGAATAGTATTATTTTAATCTGAGCGTCATTCAATACTTATTCGTTCTTCCGTTTCGGTAAAGCCGCGTTTCCGCTTAGTGTTTCGAGCGAGCAATTGTTCGATCTTGGACAGAAGAAAACAGGATTTCACATACCAAAATGATTGTTCGTCAGCCCACGAACAAGTGAATGCTCGCTCAGAACACTAAGTGAAAACGCGGCTTAATAGTCGCGGGATGACAAGGACGAATTTGAGACGTTAAAATGTTCCTTCGAATCATTCACCTGCTTCAAATGACGCACCTCTTCCGCTTTCATGCCGCAGGTTTAGGTATACTTATTAATGCGATAGGCCCCTGCAACCATATATAACATGTAGGCTTATAATGGTACCGCTTCTAATCGTGTGTTCTAACAAGTATGCAAGATGTAAAGTATGCGTTTTATCTATTTATAAAGGTGCATGCAGACCAAAAGAGCATTCGCTGTTCTATCCCTCACTCTACGAAATCAACGAATCATGTTTCGTGTAACGATCGAATTCGTAGAGTAGGGGGATAGAACAGCGAATGCTCTTTTGGTCTGCATGCACCTTTATAAATAGATAAAACGGGAGCATCATAAGCCACATGGACGTCTAACGCCAGCTCGAAAATGCCCCCAAAACAATTGTTCAATTGTGCCACTATTAGCAGGACATAGCGCTTTCTTAACACCGCGTATATTATTATTTTGACGCAACATCTTTGACAAAATGTTTATAGAATATAGCCAATCAAAACTTTGAATGATCAATCACAACTACTTTTAAATGGCGGTTTAAATTTTTATAGGTTGACATTAAAATTCATTACCGTGATGCATTGAAGAGGGGGTAACATTTGTCAACTAAAGTTCAGGATCGTTTTCCAAAGGCACTTTAGTATGGCGTGCGGCTTCCATTTTTATTTGTTCGTAGGATAGGCCCATACATTGCTACCTAAATGAGAAAACTCGGTGAAGTCAACCGTCTGTTTACATATTTGCAAAATCCGTGACCCGACCAAAAATAACGAGTCTAATAACTTAGTTACCGTAACTTGGGTATTGCATCAATTTTTCAATTTAACTTTTCAACCATGCCTGACTTTCCTTCTCCAAGCATTTTTAGGGTCCCGCGGATTATTGTAAGAATGAGTCAGAATGAATCAGAATCAGAATCTTTTATTGATAAAAACATTGTACAATGATAATTCTTTTAGACTAAGATCTGAACAATCTAAGAATTACTTTCATCTGCCTGTACTTAGCCGTGTGGTGACGGCAGTAAGAATACATTTTTGTCACCACCCCAACTCTTCCCGTGGGTGTCGTAAGAGTCGGCCAAGGGCTATAAGTGTCACAGTCTATTATTATTTATCGTAGATTGATGTTGTGCAGCCGCATCATCATTCAAATTCAAAAACTTATTTCAAATTCAAAACTTATTTATTGCCCAAAAAAAAATTCATCATCATCATACAATACTGCGATCGCCAAGTCGCTTGCCCAGCGTGGCGAATATGGACATTTACCTCCTTGCGTCTACATGCATAGGCTAAGGACGGACGTGCCGTTGTCTAGCAGTGGACTAATATAGGCTGATTATGTGTGAATTTATTTTGTTGTTCCAATTTTTTGTTTCAAAAAACACTCAATGACGACGAAGAACAAAATGATGACCAGGGTGCTTAGCCAAGTTGCCAATCGCTAACGCTTAATCGTCAATCGTAAACGAAAGGCACCTAACTTTCTTTGTCGCACTAATATGAAAGAGTGACAGAGGGGGAAAACTACGATACGCTACTCAGCGTTAGCGATTGACTACTAAGCATCCTGCATCTTATTAACCTAAAACTATGTAAACAAGCATGGGATTGTTTGAATTATTTAAAATAATTATGTTTACCCTTTTCTTTATGCTCCTTGAGTAACTTATTTCCGTCGAATTACTACGTATTTTATGAAGCAATTATGTGGAACTAACTAGTAAAGTTATAACATTATTTTCAGAGCCATTAAATGCTCGCTTTATGTTCTGAATGCTTAGCTCAGACTAATAATGATGGCCTCATCGGAAGACCAGCGCTGGCACTCTCTAGCAACATGCTGAAATGAGGCCATTTCGGAGCCTACACGTTTTTATTTGTAATTATATAATTATTTTTCGTATCTGTATTATTGTGATTTTTGCGTATGTGTATGTTACGAATAAACTTATTTCTATTTCTATAAATGATGGTCCCGTGTTTAATCGGTTGTCTTTGTTGCACCTATAGCTATACCTATCGCTTTTTTTTTTATGTTGGCACAACAAAGTGGCTCCACTCCACCTGATCGTAAGTGAAAAGTAGAGCCCAAATCGCGCTTATTTGCGAAAGAGTCATATTATTATGTCGTAGTATAGATTGACGCTGACTCAGAATACATGTTGTAGGCTCGAGAGTCTACAGCGCTGATCTCCCGTTAGAACCATTCGTATAGTAAGTACTTAGTAATAATTCGTATCGTTATTTTCTCTCTGTGGCACTCTCATTTATGTATGTGTGTTTCGTTGGCAATCGCAACTGGCCTGCTACCGCGAACACCGAAGTTCGTAAATTTCGCACTGAAAAAAATGCTAAGTTGGATTTTTCAGATCTTTCGTAATTCTAACCGGAAATTAAGGTTGATTGGGTCCTATCACAAATATTTTTTTGATTTTACCAAACTTTTTATGTTGGCATTTTACTAAATTAATTTGGTTGATTACACCAGTTTTTTGTTGATTTTACCAGTTGTTTGGTATAATGTACAATGTTCTTTGTTGATTTAACCAGAACTCTGGTATCGACTTCAACCTTTTTAGTTTTGTAAATTTGATAGCAAGGATTTGTTAGATATATCAAAGTTTCCTCGTAATATAGCCAACCTAAGTCACTTTGGTAAATATTTTTTTCAGTGCGGAGATTTACCTCTGTCACTCCAAAATGACGCTCTCGTCATTAGAGTGATAGAGAAAAATCCCCTACTGCATTGAACGTGTTAATAGCGTGGGGGCAGGCCCTCTACTGCGAACCTCGAAAGAAGTGTTTCCTCTCTGTCGCACTTACGTACGAATTCACAAGTGCAAGAGAGAGGCAACCCTTCGTTCGTGGTTAGCGGTAGGGCCTCAACTCTGATAAGCACACTTTACGCTGAGTTTTCGTCTCGCCTGCGATTGGAATGGAGCCAGCCGTTGGTCGAGCGAAGGAAATTACATAGTTTAGAAGTTATAAGTTGGGTTTAAGTGGGGATTTGTTTTTCTAACAATTCCTAATGACTTTGTCAGACTGATAGCATTTTGTCCCCACTCATTAACGAACTTATTCAAATGAAATATATGTGAGTTGCTTAATCCTGGTAGATATTATATTCGTTAGTAGTTCTTCGGGTGTTTTGGGCACTTCATGGATCTGGGTACGCCTTTGTGGCAGTGACTATTTTGGTGCTATTCTTGGCTGTAGAGCCTTCGTGTCTCTCTACCATCATCATCATCATATCAGCCGAAAGACGTCCACTGCTGAACTCTCTACCATAGCAGCCAAAAATATGTTGAGCTTTCTAGCTACTTGCACAGAAGTGTGGCCGGATTAGTGGGGCGTCTGGGACGCTCGAAAATAATTATGCCCGTTGTTTTTTTTTTATATTAGCTATTGTAATCCCATATTTATTGTTTATATGAACAGGCCTAACGGAGCCCACATGTTTTTTCATACAAAGGTTCTTTAAAAGAAGTTAGATAAAAAAAGTTGCTTAATTTTAGGTAAATCTTCGAGTACCTTCATAAGTTTAAACTATTAATTGAATGAAACACATGACTTAATTGAACTTAAGGTGAAAGTACTAGTACCCGACGCTGTCCTAATACTCGTCATCATAGCTTGAGCTGCCATCGAGAAGCTAAAATCACCTATTAGGGCATTTAAACGATGAAAAATATATGTGCCTTTAATGCTTCATATTCCAACTTTGAAATAATTAGCTTTTATCTAAATTATTTGCATAATTTTAAGACAGACTGACATTTATTAGAACTGTTAGTTAATATTTCAGTCTCAATATTGACATTCAAATTTGTACTGAGGTGCCATCTATTGGGACTGCCAGCCAAAGCACCTGACACTTACTCGCACAATGGAATTGAATAAGAAAATTTGTAATAATAAGAAATCTTAACAAAACTAACAAACTCCTTTCCCAAAAAACATGACAATACTTTTTTCACTTCTCATGCTCTTAAAATGATATTTTAGTCCCTGCATATCGGGACTAAAACTCTTTATTAATCTCTAGGGACTATTTTCTTTGGTATATGACATCTAATATTTATAACTCTAGGGACTAAAGTAATTTTTTTTAATTGACGTTGGAAACCCGTAAACAGCCACACTCACGGTGTTCAAGAATAAAGGATAGTCGCCATTTTCAGTGCTCGTGTATAGACCGCTTTTGTGCATGCCGTGGATATAACCTCTAAACTTTTTTTTTAATTGACTTTGGAAACCCCTAAACAGCCATTTCTGGTGTTTATGATTTTTGAACGAACGATTATTGACATTGAAAATAACCTCAAAATGTCAATCATGCAAAAATATTAAGGAGAATCGGTTTATTTTCTTGATATACATGTATATTTAATACTTGTTTAATATATGATTAAGATTGAATCCAATTTATTACTTATGTTTTAATAACCAATTAGCTTCAAAATAGTTATGTAGTTAGCTCCAATTCGTTGGCTAAATATGCAAGTATTTAAAGCGTCATATTTCGAAAAAGGAATACAGATAAAAACTAAAACGCGGAACGAATTTGATTGCTTATTTTTTGTGTATTTGTCCATAAGTAATATTGTTCAAATCGTAGTTATATAGTTTACGATGTCATGTCATGCGATGAAGAAGTATTAACGCCTTACTCCAGAATGAAGAAGAATGCAAAAGAGGTGGTGCAAAATCTTTTGCCGCCGAAATCTAGTGTAATATATTCAAAAGCGTATCAAACTTTTATGGATTGGAAAACTGGAAAGCAAATTAGGTACCAACGTCAATTA
The DNA here is from genome assembly GCA_025490895.1 of Thaumatotibia leucotreta. NCBI lineage: Eukaryota > Metazoa > Arthropoda > Insecta > Lepidoptera > Tortricidae > Thaumatotibia > Thaumatotibia leucotreta. Next base: position 26,559 of record JALPQI010018017.1, read on the forward strand.
TGGAAGGCGTATTTCTGACATATTTTGATGAAAAATCTAAGAAATATCAACCGTCATCGTCATCACCTTGTAGCATATATTCCATGCTTAAAACCACACTGCAACTAAACCATATAACTTGAAAAAGTTTGCGAACTTATCGTCAAGTGGCCATGTTCCGAAGAAATCGGAAGTTTTGACATCGCAGAACATACATTTTTTTGTTTCTTATTTGTTCTTTCTGTTAATAAATACTGAGATTATGTATACCGTAGTTTTTTTCCTCGCATTCTAAGTGAAAAGTAGAGTGTTTGATTCGGGACTAAACAGCCATAATGACACTCGAACTACATCCACCCTCGCTACGCTCGGGTGGATAAATATCTCGTGTCATAATGGCCTGTTTTAGTTAGTCCCTCGTTGAACAATCTACTAATGTTTTACATATGAGCAAAATATTGTGATTCAAATAAATATTTTCTATTAACATGTTAATGTTACGCACTGGTACTTCTACCTTACCATGAGATTAGGTCGATTAGTGTACACGAGAATGACGAAACTATCAAACTCCTCTCCAAAAACACATGACAATACTTTACGTAGATTTACATATGAGGAAAGAGTAAAATATCGTGCTTCAAATAAATATTCTCTGTTGACGTATTGCGCACTAGTACCTCCACGTTATATGATAAAATTTATAAAATTAATACTAAACCCGAGTACTTAATTGTCGTTACAAACCTGACTGCAACTAAGTGTTCCTAAAAGTGGAAATGCCCAGGTTTTAAGAATATGCCATAATAAAATAATGTATTCATTATTACGGGTATTATCATCTATATTAATTTAATTTTGTTTTAAGACAGAACCACGAGTTGTAAATTTGTTTGTATCTTATCAAAATGACGTGATTCCCAGTCGTGAACTCTGATTGGGTATAATTTATCGTCGTGGACTGTATTTCCTTACTCTTTCAGTCTCGCTGAATCACTAATCGCTTTTTTTCGTCTTTTCTTTGACATAGTATACCTTTTGATTTTTGGCCGAAGTTTGTGTATATTGCAGTTACACTGAATCGAATTAAGAAACAATGGTAGCCTCCTGGTTTGCTATGGAACCCTACAAAAACACAAACATCACTAAATCACGTAAAAAACGATCAAAAGCACATCGGGCCATGCTCAGTGTAGGGATCCGTAGTTATTCAAAAACTGCTGGGTCCATTGTATTCGATATAGTTTGCTTTTAAAGTATTCTATAAGACTATTTATGAAATTTTCATATTTTTTGGAATCATGAATCAAAAGTAAAGGGCATATTTTTTATTCTGGAGCGGTTATCTCCGAAAATATTAACTTTTGAAAAAAAAAACTTTACTTGGAGACCCTTATTCTTTTTAAAAGACTTGTTTAACGATACACCACACTATAGCATTGCAGTAAAACAAAAAATCATCCCCGCTTTGCTTTGCTACTAGGGGAGGTTTATTCTACGTTTTATTCTACTACGTTATCGACGTAATTAACCTGTAACTATACCAATTTGCAAATTTCTGGTACTAACGGCCACTCAGCTATGCAGAGGACACTCGGAAAGACTGGCGAACGGACATAGCGAAACTAAGGGTTCTTAGCTAACTACGGAACCCTAAAAAGCACCCATGCTCCCATAAGCGTTGTCACGTCGCCATGAGAAACGAGCAGGTATTTCATATTTCCTCAACATCCCGTGAATCCTGATTGATCGAGCCTGTAGCAACAAATTGCTGCGTGGGTGCTATTCGTCTCACAAACGAGGATTTATTAATATGCGACAAAAGAGAGCAGAGTGAAAACAGTACGATATATTCACTATAAATGAGGGTTAGGGTGGTCCACGATAGTATGAAGAATTTTTTTTTTAATCTTACCTCCAAATGGCTTCACTTGTTCTATTATATAAAAGTAGTCTATATACCAAATTTGAGGAAATTTGCTAATTATTTACTGGTCGCTCAAAACGGTTAAACTTTCGCTGATCTCGTACAAATTGAAAATTTACACTTCACTAAAATTCTAAAATTGAAGCAGCATTTGCTTAAATTTATGAGTGTTATTGAAAATCTATTAAAATTTATTTACCACATATACTTGTTCCTTGGTCATGGCTGTCTATGTATTTCAGTATTTATATGTATATATGTATTTATTACATATAGGTATCGTTGCTCGGTACCCACATTCCAAGCATTCATTGAGCTTACCGAGGGACTAGGTTGAGTAAAGTGACCCAAGATATTTATTTATTTTATTTATATATAAAATCTCATATGCCGCGTGGTGACGGCAGTAAGAATACATTTGTCACCACCCCCACTCCTCCTGCGGGTGTCGTAAGAGTTGACTAAGGGATTGAAGTGTCACTGACCATTTTTGATAACGATTGATGATGGGCAGCAGCGTCATCTCTGTGGACATATTGCTGCGATCGCCAATCCGCTTGCCCAGCGTGGCGATTGTAGGCATTTACCTCCTAATGCGTCTATACGCATAGTTTAATAGGAGAAGCCTTCGTACAGCAGTGGACTGTCATAGGCTGATGATGATGATGATGATGATCAAATCTCATATCTTCTTCTTCTACACTCTCACAAGACAATGATAAATGCAAATTTAAATATTTTTTAAAGTGAAGTTTCATTTCGCAAATTTCTGTAGCTGTATCATGAGCTGCCGCCGATTTTCTTTCTATCCGACTCGCTCGTACCTATAGGCGAGATTGAGCGGGATGGATAGAAAGTAGGTCTGCGTTAATAACGCAGCGGCAGCTGAAGGGAATGGTAAACACACTGAGCAAGATAATACCAACCATTTTTCTTTCTATCCGGCTCACTCGCACCAATAGGCGAGATTGAGCAGGATGGATAGATAGAAAAGTCTGCGTTAATAACGCAGCGACAGCTGAAGGGAATGGTAAGCACCCTGAGCAAGGCAAGATAATAACAATCATTTTTCTATCTATCCGGCTCGCTCGCACCAATAAGCGAGATTGAGCGGGATACGATATATGGCCAGGGTTAATAAGGGCTTGTCCAGTCGCCATCAGATATATGGTAGCGACCGAGGTCCCCAAATAAATCGGAGCAACGGTAAATTTCAATAAATTCGTTACGTGAGAAAAGGGCAATGATTTGTACAAGTAGGTAAAGATATCGGAACGAACATGACTCAAAGATATCGAAGCAGCCAGGATGATCATAAAGATCAGAACACTTATAGGAAATACACCTTAAGTCTGCGTCACATAGTTTATTTTAATTTGTTACTATGTTGTCACTACTACTACTACTTTAAGTTGTCAATGTCAAAGATGATTTTGACGACGGTTGTGGGTAAGTAAATGAGTTTCCTAGATAAAAGAGAAGTTTTCAAGCATCATTATCGAAAAATGCATAAATTCAATTTTGATTTTTTATTGATGTAATCATATTAATATGGGATAAGTAGGTAAATAAAATCGTAAAGCTAGCAAATTATTTATTTGAACGGAACTAAAAAAGTATAAAGGGTGAACAGAATACCTAAAAGTCATTTGCGGATCCTATTTCGCCATGGTGACAAGTCCGAGAATTTGTAAATTGACTGTTTCTCCCATTGCAGGCGTCCATGGGCTACAGTTACCACTTATCACAGATCGTGTGGTTGTTTGTGTTTCAAATATATTGCAAGAACTTTTAGCAATCAACAATAAATACCGTCTTTTCAGCGAAGCAAAATTATATATTTGCCACAAAAATACGACAAAATCGTCGCGAAATTACAACATAGATCGAACCTCATATCAAGAATTTACGAAAATCGTTCTGAACCTTGTGACAATTGTAACGACTTTCCGAAAGTAAAATAGTACATTACGATACAAGTGTAATAATAGTACAGTACAAAATAAATTGAGTGGAGTGGAACGAGTGGAGATAAATTAAAGCACGACCGAAGGGAGTATAGAAGAGAGAAACGTTTATGCTACTGTTGCTTTACTAAAATACAGGCTGGCTCATTAAAATCAGTCAGTATGGGAATGTCTGAAACTATCGGACATACGAAAATATGTTCTTAGGAACCATGTCATCTATTGTAATAAACAGAAAAACTGCATTAATATATTTAAAAAAAAACTATCCAGTAGGGGAATCGAATCCGGTTGTTTTGAAAAAATAAACTTATCTGCACTATTTATATTCGGAAATCCATTGTGTAGGTCTTAAGCAGTAAATAGTAGTATTTGTTTTTAGGAACCATATCTATCACCGATTTTGATTAAAAAACTGCATTTATACATTTAAAAAAAACTCGTTGAATATGTGAAATCAATGTATTTTATTCATTTTAGACATCATGCTTCTTAGAGACATTTACTGTAAATGTCTCTACATTCCCATGCTTCTTAGAGACATTTACCTACTGTTTTCACATATTCAAAACGTTTTTTTTTTTTCTAATGTAAAAATGCAGTTTTTTTATCAAAATCGATGATAGATAATTATGATTCCTAAAAACAAATACTATTTAGTATGTCTTATAGTTTCAGAATTTCTCTTTAAAAAAAATAAGTTTTAAGACAAAATATTATTAATTGTCGTACTGACATTTCTATTACTCCCTAGGGAATTTCATTTTACCATTACTCCCGCTATGCATGCAAGCAATGGTGTGCTTAGACAGCAAGTGTGATGAAAAGGTGACATTAACTGCCCCCCAAGATCGCCTGATTTGACAGCTCCTGATTTTTTTCTGTGGGGTTATTTAAAAGGATTTGTCTTTTCTAATTGGCCAACGAACCTTTAGCAATTAAAACAAAATACTCGAACCACGATCACTGAAATAACGCCGGAAATGTGAGAAAAAGTGATGAAAAATGCGATGAAAAGGGTTGGCATCTGCGATGCTACTGGAGGTGGATATTAGTCTGAATATTTTCCATGTGTAATTTGCCGACCCAAAATAATTATATTTAACCAGTGATACTTTATATTTTTTGTGTTATGTACTTATAGAATAAAATTTCAAAAAGAAAGTGTAGGTATATATCTAATTTGGCCACCCTGTATGACTATGAATATATTCTAGATTGACTTATACACTGTTGTGCCAACAGTACTTTCAAATCCCATTGTAATCGCTGTTTAATAATACCTACTTTAATATAATTATTATTCGAACTATTCATTGCGCCACCGAGTACACGACATCTCACGAAATTTTGCTTTGCTCCTTGTTCTACCTTTGTCAATTTTGGCAATACGTCAAAACAGCGGTTAACTAGACAATTCATTTTTATGATTTAGGCATATTTGTCCAATTTGCGAAAGAGACAGAAATATATTTGTCACGATGACAAATGTCTACTCTTTTCGAAGAACGTCACAACAAACCACTCTGTTTTAAATTCAAATTATTGACAACCTATTCAAGACGTGTGGCTGACCATAAAGAATTTAAAGCGATGTGTATATGACAATAAGGTATATTTTCCATTAATGTTGAGATATTTACGACCACCCTGACTGCTCAGATATTTCTGATTATCTCTGTTCCGATATTTTTGCCTAATTATACGTTACGAATTCATTGAAAAGTGGTTGCTCCTAAATTTGTGAC